>PVJL010006647.1:0-89865 GCA_004026885.1 Lyroderma lyra | reverse complement strand
GGAAAAAAGAGTCCATATCATGCCTGTGTCACCTCATCTTAGCCAATGTCTACAAGACCTTATTTCCAAATAAGGTCACATTCTAAGACTCTGCCACATCTTTTTTTTTTTTGGACGCATTTCAACGCATACCAGATGCCCAGTAGGCCTTCCTTGTCCTATGAACCGTGAGAGCTGCTGCATCTGGTGTCCACTTCCAGGCTGGGCCACAATTTTCTTCCCCGGTTTCAAAGCCTTCATTACTTCATTATCTGTCTGTGTCCGGACACAGGCACAGTGACCACAGAAATCCCAGGCCTGCGCTGGCCCCTCCCGAGACAGTGAGACACAACCAGCAGTAGAGAGGGGTGCAGCCACCTACAGCCTGATACCCGCAGAAGTAGCCAATGGGCTGAATTTGTGGTAAACATAAGCATTCTCCAAGGATGTCCAGAGACACCTGAGGACTCAAATCTAAAAATAGAGCGTTTTGCAGTCAGACCTGAAGGGGGCGGGGCTCACTTCTTACTTTTGGTATTTAAATAAAGGAGTTTAACTTTATCCTCTAACAGAGGGCTGTGGGGTCTGGGGGCACTTGGGATAAAAACTAACATTTGTCTTTATCAGACTTTGAGGAAAGGCAAGCAAGCAAATAAGCAGGCTACGACAAGTGGGAGCTCACCATCTTTCTCCATTCTGTCCTTTCTCTCCTCTTCCTGACAACATGTTTACAAACAGCATTATTGTTAATGAGAGAAAAAGGCCTCAAGCACCCACAGTGTAGGAAACCAGCCCAGTGCGTGTGGGAAGATGCCAGGGGACCGTGGCCATTCCCTAGGAAAGCAATGGGAGCCAAGAGTTAAGTGTTTTCCACCCAACTATTCAACAAACCCAAGAAGGGGACAAAATGCAATGGCAGTTCATGGCATTTTCTAAATGCCTTAATTACTTGGGTTTTGATAATTAGTTAATGAGCTGGAAACATGAGCTAAGATGGCAATATTAGCTCATGAAAAAATCTAAATAATTCAATTACCATAACTAGGCAAGATGTTGTCTGGGACCCTGTCATAATTTAAAAAAAAAAAAAAAAAAAAAAAAAAAAAAAAAAAAAAAAAAAAAAAAAAAAAAAAAAAAAAAAAAAAAAAAAAAAAAAAAAAAAAAAAAAAAAAAAAAAAAAAAAAAAAAAAAAAAAAAAAAAAAAGCTGTAATAAATAAAAATAAAATCTCTTTGTTGAAAATTCCAAGGAAATACAAATGGCTTCCTGTTCCTTCAAATTGCTTTGAAGTAACTCACGACGTCTACTTTTTAATTCTGATGTTCCTTGTCCTGACTATAGTCTGAAATAGGAGAATTCAAGGACAAACAAGTGAAATGAGCATATAGGGGGCTCCCTGGTGGTGTAGTAGCTAGGCATCAGTGCTGTCAACGCTGTGACCTGGGTTCGATTCCCAGCCAGGGAACCGCCACCCCCCGCCACCCCCCCCGAAAAAGAAATGAGCATATATCCCTGTCTTTGATTTGCAAAAGTGTCCTTACTCCTACAGACATGCACAGAGCCTGACGTAAAGAGCATTTTAGTGTTTTTGTTTTTGTTTTTCTAATGATTAAGTTGAATTCAGCAAGCTCTGCCTTAAATACCAAGTAGAACATAAAGGAGCTCCCAGCCCTACTCACAGGAAGCTCACAGTCTACTCAGGCATATGACTTATTTGCAACAAATATGACATGTACAATAATAAAAGTACATAGAAAACATAGAGATGGCTGACAAGAGAGAGACGGACTAGGTGAAATGGATGAGCAAGTGTTGCAAAGACGATTATACTCCAGCCAGATCTGGAATTTGAACAGAAATGCTAAATGAACGATGTGGAGCTGAAGAGGGTTCCAGGTGGAAAAGTCTGAATGAACAAAGGCACAAACAGTAAACTAGGGAGGCGCAGAGTAAAACACAGTTAAGTTGCTCACGAGGCTGGAGAGACGAGTTCAAGATGGAGGGACACAAATGGTTGGCAAGCCACCAGTGGGACCCGTGAAAAGTTTAAAGCAGGGAAACAATTGCAGTAATATTTTTTTATTTAATTTTTTGCAAAGGAAACTATTGTCCATGGCTTGTTACTCAGTGGGTTAGCAGGAAATGTGCATGACGATGAGGTCATAGAATCATGTCCATGCAGCCCAATAGCAACCTCAAGTCTGTGACCATGGACAATAATCCTATCTCTCACCAGCCATTTCTGTAAGGACAACCCCTACAGCAGGCACTTGATTGTTGGCAGGTATGTTAGGAGTGGCAGCTGGGTGTCAGAAGGGGTTCGCAAATATAGGGACCATCAAGATGGCCCAGGGAACTGGGAGCCAGCTTTTTATTGTTACCAAAGCCAAAGTTTGCATGCTGGGTTTGGAAGTGCTCAGGCAAGAGACAGGAGTGCTATCATCTGTGCTTTCTGGCCTGTACCCTGCTTCGTCTTTGACATTTTCCTAGTTCCATTCAAACATAATGGAAAGGTGGAAAGAGCGTTTTGGACCCAAGAAGGCCAGTCCCTCTGCGTCAGAACTCTTTCTGAACCTAGAGAAGCACTGTTAATTATTTGTGGGACTTTTTCCACTAATCCTCATACCCTTTTGATTAGTCCAGGCTGCTTCCAAGAAACTATTAGCATTGGCACAAGAAATGAAGCCTTGTTGCCATACAGTCCAGCAGAAGGGTTTGTTAACATTGGCTTTGTGTGGATGTAATCCCAATGACATGCTGTTTAAAGTGGTGGCATCCATGTTTAACAGCGAGCTTTCAGAAGGCTAGGCTGAAAGCCAGCCCTGGCAGACTCAACGCAAAAGTTAGAAGGTAAGAGAAGGAATAATCAAAGTATAGGTGTCCAAAAGTCACAGCTCAGAGTCAAAGGCACATGCTGTTCCTTCTGCTTGGAATACTGTTCCAGCCTGTTTCCTTTGGGCAAATCTGTATATATTCTTCAGGTTCACTTAGAAACTGCCTTTCCTGCTCTGACCCTCACCTGTGAATTTAGGCACAGCTTCTATTGCCCTGACAGCATTCTAGACTTGCTCTATCGTGGTAACATTTACACACTATGGAAATCACGTAGGCACTGTACATATCCTCTAGGGATGTATCATATTAGTCTACCTCAACCTTAAAACTAGCACAGCAAATGCCCCATTTCAATTTTTCAAATTGAACTGACATCAGAAGACAGAGAAAAATAGGGTCTGACCAGCCAACCAGGTTAATTCAGTCAAAGGGTAAATATGTAACTAGGCAACAAAGACTCAAAAACAAGAAGACTGAAACAATGCCTTAGGAAGAAAGTCTTTCCCAAGTTTCTGTTACAGCAGGGTCCCATTCTTTTCCCAGGATAAGACCAATCCAAAGTCTGGGCTTAAAGCACCAATTCACCATCTCTGGCAGCACCTGATATTTGCTGAGGAAACACCAACAGTAAAGCAAAATGCTGCTACACCCCGTTTGTTACGACACAAACCTGTATATACTGTATATAACTAATTATAACCTGGATGTGAAAGAAACAATCTAATTTGACAGGAAAAAAAAAACCACACAATTGTAAGAGTCAAAAAGATCTGGGCTTTTTGTTTTTGTTTTTGTTTTTTGTTTATTTAAGGAATGGCTTATATTTTAGTTCTGTGTAATCTTGGTCAAGTTACTCAGCCTCTTTGAGTTTCTGATTTATTCATTTGTAAAATACTTTGCAAGCTTGTGGTGAGGGTCAGATATGACATTTTGTAAAAGCTGACACATGTTTGACTCATGAGGGGCACTAAAAAAATAAAATTACTGGTACTCTTTTTAATAATTATTAAGATAAAAACATGTCAATCTTTTTCAATCCTTGCAAAGTAGACTCTATTATTACCTCCATTTGACAATGATAAAATTAAACAAGTCCCCTGACTTGCCCAAGGACATCTAAACAGTAAGGGGCAGACCAGAATCCAAACCCAGACCTGGTCTGATTCTGTAGCCCATGGAGTCTACTGTGCCCACCTCTCTAGAAGACAAGTACAAGCATAGCTCTGACTTGTTTAGCTTATGGAGATGGAATACATAGACCCCCAAATTATAAATGATTTTGGCAAATAAAACCTATGAGTGTGGACCCAAAAGAAACCCAGAATTTATTCTAAAAAAATTATACCTATGTAATCCTTGCTAACAGATGTCACCCCAATAAGTCTAACAATAAAAATTAATTTTAAAAAAAGTTATATATTTATTCTAACATGTTTAAACTTTGGTCACCTTCAAAGTACTCTCTGTTTGATGCAATGCACCTGATTTTTTTCCCACTGTTCAAAACAGATTTTTAACTTGTCAATTTGGATGCCTTTTAGTGCTTCTGCCATTTTTTGTTTCACCTTTTCCCCACTGGCAAAACATTTCCCTGTCAGGAATTTTTTCATCCAGGGAAACAAGTAAAAAAAGTCGCTTGGGACAAGATTGGGTGAATAGGGAAGGTGGGGCCCAGGGGTCATGCTGCTTTTGACCAAAAACTGCTGAACACTCAGCACGGTGTGGGCAGGTGCGTTGTCATGGTGGAAGAACCAGTCATCTACTGGCCACAACTCGAGATGCTTCTCCGTAGGCCGCCTCTCACAAATACAGCAGCTGGTGCATGGATGCAGGTGGGCTCCTTGAACACTCACCCACAGGGAAAGCCTGTCCTACAAGGGGCCTGCCCTCCCGAAGATAATTCTGGGGTTTTTGTTGGTTTGTTGGTTGGTTTGTGTTTGGTTCCCCCCCCCCCCAATATATTTCCCATCTTCCTGTGAGATAATAGGTAAAAGTTGCAACGTTCTTTAAAAGAGGCTCACTCACAGGTAACTCACACCTTTGCCCTTCTCTTTTCTTCCATTCTGCTGCCTGGAACATGAACATGATGGCTGGAGCTGCGACAGCCATCTCAGGCCCTTGAGGATGAAAGTCATACTAAGGATGAAGGAGCAGAGAGCGAGAATAGGCCTGGGTCATGAACAAAGGTGGAGCTACAACACCAGCCCTGAACGGGGCATCTTCTACATGCCGAGAAAACAATGCTACCTCCTGTCTCAGTTAAACTGCTGCGATTTGAGTTTCTTTCATACACAGCTGAATTTAATCCTAACCAGTATGGGCTTCCACTATATTTTTCATTTTTCTATTTCTCCAGACTCATAGATAATGTAGTATGGAGACTCCAGGTATATTTTAAAATTTATAAAGCATAACTGAATCTGCCAAGGTGCCCACAGGAATAGCTAGGGAATACCAAAATGACAGCAGAATCCACTGCTGCTTCGGGCTCAGGGTTCTGTAAAGAATGATGGGAAAAGCAAATGTTCATTATTCTGCTTTAGAATACTCCAAATATTCATCATTCTGCTCCCAGGAGAGGACTCTCAAAGACTGAAGTTTCTGGAATAAAATATATTTCTCTTCTCAGAGATCATCCTACTAGTCGGTCTACAAAAATAGTCTACTGCTCTTCAAGTTCTTGCAAGAAGGTCTTAGAGACCAAAAGTGACAGTGACAGCAATGACCACAGTAGTAGGGGACGTATATTGGGTACTTAGACTATTCTAGGTAGTTATATCTCTTAACTCATTCAGTTCTCAAAACAACCCTGTGACTGTTGATCTGTCTTACAAATTGGACACTAACATACCGAGAGATTCCAAAGTAAGTATCACAGGAAAGAATGCCTTCAAACATTTCAACCACTGAAACCCACCGAATGCTGCAACTGTGTAAACTAAATATGAGGAGTGCCCTCTTTGAGAGGAAAGGAAGGGAATATGTGAAATCAGAACTATGAGTCTCTCTTTAATAGGGAATTGACTTTAATTAAAGGAAGTTAGAAAATAAACCTCTAGAATGTTAAAGTACTTTGTTTATTCTGGTTTTAAATTCCTTCCTTATGATGACAGAAAAGCCACAGGATCTGTAATTTGTGACATGGTGACCACAAAGCTTTCTTGAAAAACCAGCTAAGGCAGAAAGCTCAATGACATTTTCAACCTCAAATAAAGGATTCCTTGTTGACATCTCTCTGCCCTTCAATGCAAAGAAATAAGGAATTACCCTCAGAAATTTGACCACAGAAGCTGTTTGAGATGCACTGAAACTTAAGCTTACATGCTGCTTAGACACCAAGGTCTATACAATGAATCTTAGAGAATTGTGGCAAAATAAAAATTTAGGTTAGAGTATTAGTTCACAAGTTGTACCTTTTGTTAATTACTTTAGACATAAATGAATAACAATAAACTTACATGTAGATTCATATTATTTCTTTAACATCTAGGACCAAGCCCCATTTTTCTTAAATATTATTAAAACTCTAGAGGAGTTTTAAGGTGGCTTTTTAATATTGATGTCTCCCTATTGCTAATCTCAATAAGCCTGGATCAAAAATTTTTTAAATGTTTCTGACAGTTTAAACCTAAACCATGTTGCAAAATTTGTTTCTTACACACAGTGGAACATGACAGCCTGGAGCCTCCTTCTAAAAGGGACATAAATATTAATACATAATGACTAAATTTTTATTGCTAAATTTATTGGGGTGACACTGATTAGTAAAAGTTACATAGGTTCCAGGGGCACATTCTACAGTGCATCCTCCATGCACTGCATTATGTGTTCATCACCCAGAGTCAGTTCTGTTTCCATCACCGTGTATTTGTGCCCCTGTCCCTTGTCCCCCACCCCACTACCCCCTTTCCCTCAGGTAACTACTAAACTATTGACTGTGTCCATGAGTTTTTGTTTCTTTGTTGCTTTCAATTTTATGTTCCACATATGAGTGGAGTCATGCATTAGGGTAAAGACAGTCTTTTCAACAAATGGTGCTGGGAAAACTGGAAAGATACATATAATGACTAATTTTTTGGAGACTAATCATGCCTTTCTAAACCTTGAATTACGTGAAATTCAGACTTTTAGAAACATGCTATTTCTTTGGTTTGCACAACTACCTCACAAAAAGAGTGGGATGGGGATGAGCCCCACTGCACAGATGGAAAGACTAGGTCAATGAGGGCAGCGATTGGTACCATGACAGGAAATAGTACTGCCACCTAAAACAGAGTCTTCTAATACCACATACTGAAGGCCTGGATAGGAGAAATGAGTTCCCTTTACAGCTCCCTAGCCCAGGGAATAGACTGTTGTACAATGTCCTTTTTAAGGATTACCTGGAGGAGTTTTAGGGTTACTACAGTCATAAATAAACATATTAACAGCCAAAGGGAATGAGGACTTTGCCTAAGGAAACTACCCTGTACCAACCTGAGATGAAGAATACGTCACACCAAAATGAAGGGGAGAAGAAACACTTGAATAACAATAAACAGAGGAATACACCAAGGCCAAGTCCAAACAGCAAAGAGAAGCAGGCAGACATGCCCACCTTGGGATGGGAAGTCAGGGCCAATTAGGTAATTTGAACTCACTTTAAGAATCAGCCACAATTGTTTATGCAGCCTGTAGGGCAGAGAACAGAAAACAGACAGGAGGCAATTTAATTTAAATAAACTCTTCAGTTTAAAACATGGCTTAAGATAGGCTTATTGCAAAGTCCCTCCCAATAGTATGTGTTGGAGTTATTCCATTACATTTACATGTGTTCTAGAGCCCTTGAGATATCTGCTGATGTAGGTAGTATCTTCACTGAAGCCTGATTAATTCTTTAATTTTTCATGCATTTATTTCTTCATCCATCCATGCATTCAACAAGCAATGCTGGAGCATCTACAGAAGTACAAGGCATGGGGTTCTAAATTGGAGAAACAAACAAAAAAAGAAAAGAAAAGACAGTTTCTAATGGCAATCAGGTTGGGCAAAGACACACAGATAAACAAGTTAATAATTGCAGGATACTGTGATGAGTCCTATAATGAAATGCATAGATGAGGGGAGCGCAGAGGACACAGACAGAGCCCAAATGTAGGGAGTCCTTAGAATTGGTCAGGGAAGCTTTCATGGAAGAGGTAACAACTGAGCTGAATTTCAATGTTGAATCTGATTTAAAAGGTGAAAGGCCATCTAAGTATATGGTCTGGATCACAGTCATCTTTACATAGAACCTTCCAATGAGCGCAGAGTTCCTTCACATCTTTCAAGAAAATTCAGAGCTGTAAGTGGTACCCTCATCCTCTTTCCAACATGTTAGAACAGACAACATCCTAGGTAACAATTACAGAATGAAATCCAGCCTCATTCTCAATCTCCAAAATTAATTGCAAATGAGGCTTAATTAAATACACACACACACACACACACACAAATTTAATTCATGCTCTTGGAGCTTCATTGTTACAAAGGAAATGAGAGATCTGGCAGTGGAATCCCTTGGGCCAAAACAACATATGGCCTGTTTTTATAAATAAAGTTTTATTGAAATGTAGTCACACCCATTTATTTACAGAATATCCATGGCAGTTTTTACTCCACAATAGCAGGGTTCGTTCGTTGCCATGGAGACTATATGACTTGTAAAGCAAAAAATTTCTACTTCAGTAGTCCCCACCTATCCACAGGGATGCCTGAAACCTTTCTTTCATTCCTTCAACGAACTTAATAAGAACAATATGCAAACCCTGTATAGTGTATTATATTTTTCCTATACACACATACCTATGATAAATTTATAAATTAGTCACTGTAAGAGCTTAACAACAACTAATAATAAAATGAAACCATTAGAATGCACTGTAATAAAAGCTATACGAATAGCTTTGGGGCTCTTATTAAATGAAGTAAGGGCTACTTGATCACAAGCACTGTGATGCTGCGATAATCTGATAACTAAGATGACTACTAAGTGATTGACAGGGGAGTAGCATAAGCAGCCTGGATATTTTTGTACAGAAAGATGATTCACAACCTGGAGGGATGGATTAAGACGGTGCGAGAATTCACCATGCTACTCAGAACGCTGCACGATTAAAAACTTATAAATTGTTTATTTCTGGAGTTTTCCATTTAATATTTTCAGACCCCACTTGACTGGGGGTAACTGAACCTGCAGAAAGTGAAACCACATATGTGGGGTGGGGGCCCTGCTGTATCTGGCCCTTTGCAGAAATAGGTCACTCACTGATTGCTGCTGTAGGGAATTGGGAATTCTGATTGGGGCTCTGATCATAGACTTTGCATTTTTGTTAATGCACTTGGGCAGCCTCGTTGTTTGACTCTATCAAGGTAAACTTGGATAAAGCTGATTTAATTGCATTATTTAAATCAATAAAAGTCTGGTTCAGACAAAAAGGATCTACAAGGGCTGTCTGGAAAGTATCCAGCCATGTAATATGAAAAACCAAGGCATGTAGGGCTGGATTTTTTCCAGACAGTATCTCTATGATATCATTTATATACATAATAAAGAAGCAATGCACGGTACTATATCTTATTTATAGAGGTACACGTATTGTCAGGGAGAATGGCGAAGGCTAGGCTTAGATGTATAATTCCTAATTAAAAACAAAAGAGAGTTTTGAAGAAAATATAATGAAATATTAGCATTGGTTACATTTGGGGTTTGTCAAAAAAGAAGATTCATTCTGGATGAGAAACCTGGCTTCCCAGAGAGGGGCAGATGAAAATCATAAATGACAGTAAATTTGTTCCATATTGTTCCAGAAGGAGGAAAAAATGCTATTATAAGAACTTGGGTTTAACACAAGCAAAAAGGATACTTTCTGATAATTACAGATTTCTGAAAACATAGCAGCTGTTCCGTATGCATCTCATCCACAGACATGTGCAAAGAAAGACTCACTGGGCCCTGGAGATAGTACGAAAGGGGTGCATGAGGAGTTGGACGAGATTCCCGAGCCTGACCCTCCATCTGGCCATGAGATTCTTCAACTCTGTCAAGACAGCTTGCATGTTGGATGCTTAGCCCAGAGCCTGCATTTCTTCCTCCTGAAAAAGCTTACTTCATTGTCAGAAATATTTAGCTGTTAGAAGTTATTTCAGACAAAGATGTTTTCTGCATTATTTATGCTTTTCCCTAAGAACAAGTATAATATTGGGCACATAGTAGGTTCTCATTACATATTTGTTGAAGAAATGGAAGAAAGGAAGAAAGGAAGGAAGGAGGGAAGGAAAGGAGAGAGGGACGGAGGGAAAAAATAAACATAACTCCATAAAACAAATGAAAACTGAACCCATAGAATGTTATAAAGGGAGCTAGGTATTTCATGGTTTAGGGGTTCCTGGACATACTTGCAGCTCTAGCTCCCCTGCTTCGCTCTCCCAGATCATCTCCATGAAGTCACCCCCTTGGCTGAAAGGACTGAGTGGCCTGATATCAAGTCTATCCATTCCAATACCTGTGGTGGGACTGGGGGAGGCAGACGTCAGGTGAGGCTCGGTTGGGCAGGCCCCGGTGTGCCCTGTTCTTGTCTTAGCAGTGTCCCTCCATGTGATCCAGGATGAGGAAGTTACCAGCACAAACACAAGCACCTTCTCCGTGCCAACAGCAGGACCCTCTGGAAGTCACAGCAATGATGAGGAAGACGCAGCTTGAGGCTCAAGTTTGGGATGCTGGGGTCCGTACGAAGGGCTTCTGGTCCACCACCAGCCTTGGTAAACACTGGCTTTGGAAAGGAGAGCTGTAGCTGAGAGAGGCCAAATGAGGAAATCCCATTCTGTGTCTCAGCCAAAGTATAATGGGGATGTGTCTATGGATCAGGCAGGCCAGCTAAACAAATCACTCAGTGATACTCCTTCTTTCCAAAAAACATTCAGATACACAGCTGATCTGATCCTATCTGCAAGGGAGGCAAGGCAGACTTTTTGTACAGATACGACAGAATGGCACTGGCATTTACTGAGTGCGTTCTGAGCTCACTATTTTTGCTGGAAAATGCATGAATTCTTTCACTTAATTCTTGCAGGATAGATAGTGTCCCCACTCAAGGGATAAGGGAAATGATGAAGACTCAGAGAGAAAAAGAATGTGTCCACCGTGACCGAGCAGGCGACCCAATCAAAAAAACTCAGAGCTTCGGACTCCTAATTTCAGACTCCTACCCAACGCCAATGGTGCAGCTGAGCATCACACTTACTTCATTTTGTCTCATGTTTCCATGGCCAGAATCAGAACCACCTGGACTGGAGAGGCTACCACCCGAATTTGTCTGTTAGGTACCTAAACTGCAGTCTTTGGGAATGAGAAAGGGAGGATTATTATTATTATCAGTCTGTTTTCTATGGAGGAAAAAGACTAGCAAATAAGGATCAGAATCCTGCCAGGTCTAAACTACTGCCTCCATGGAAACCTAATTACTACTTAATAACACTAAATGATTAAATTACACCCTGTGACACTACTCCTTAAGAATACATGATATCTGGGTGCTTTGTTTTATCAGCCTTTTGTTTTGTGATTCTAGTCTTGAATAAATGTGATCAAAAGGGATCTTTTGAGTTTTTCAATCTTGAGAGAACCCTAAAATATTTTATTATTATACCATATTAGTGCATTTATTGATATATTTCTCCAAGCGCTAGGGTTATACTTGTCATTTGATAGGTAATTGCATTAGATTTGCTGTTAACAGTCACACCCCAGGAACTAATATAACTTCTCATTCCTCCCCAAAGAAATATTTTACCTGAACCTTTGCTTTAAGAGAAAGTTAGTGAATCTCAATTGTCATAAACGAGATAAATGGTAACTTCTTTGATTAAATCCCTGAGCTAAAAATTAGCAGTGAGGACACTGGGCTTTTTATGATTCTCAATCCCTGAAGTGAAGAGAGAGGCCAGTTTAGATTCCCAAATTGTAGTCATGGCTGAGGACCGGAATGGATTTGGCTTGACAAGGGAGGAACTCAGGTGAGGGCAATGATGACATCAAACTGGATTTTTAAAAGGAAACTAGAAATTAGGAAGATTTTAGAAAGTGAGAGAAAGTGCAGTGGCCTGACTAAGATCCTGAGAAAATACAGGTAGCTCACACCCTTTCTCTGCCCACTGCTCTTCACTTGGAAGTTGAAGGCACCGGATTTCTCACATCAGGTTATATAGAAGCCTCTAGAACAGTGGTTCTCAACCTTCCTAATACCACGACCCTTTAATACAGCTCCTCATGTTGTGGTGACCCCCATAAAATTATTTTCATTGCTACCTCATAACCGTAATGTTGCTACTGTTATGAATCGTCATGTAAATATCTGATACGTGTTTTCCGATGGTCTTAGGTGACCCCTGTGAAAGGGTCGTTCGACCTCCAAAGGAGTCATGACCCACAGGTTGAGAACCGCTGCTCTAGAACATCATGATGATGAGAAAGCCCCACCTGATTTAGATGCCCCACCCACTATTCCCCACCTCCTCCCACTATCCCCCTGGCTTATTCCACTGGGCCACAGAGGCCTCCTTGCTCTTTCTTGAACTTTCCAGGCACCCTGCTGCCTCAGGAAAGTTGTATTTGCTATTCCCTCTGCCTAGAGTACTGCCATGACATATAATGTGAGGGAGATATAAATATATATGTATAATCTCCCTTATATGATTACACACACACACACACACACACACACACACACACGTGCATGTGTGTGTGTGTGTGTGTGTGTATGTGTGTATGTCTGGAAAGTATCCAGCCATGCAATATGACAATGTTATATTGACAATGGCTGGATTTTTTTTCCAGACAGCCCTCATACATAAAATGAGAGCAAACTTAATTTAGAATGGGGAAGGAGGTATCAAAATAATCTGTGTACATAAGTGGTATTTCAGCTGCAACTTGAAGCATAAGTAGGTAAGTTAGGTAGAGCATACATAGGTGGGATGGGAGGTTAGAGGTGGGCTGTAAGCAAAAGGAATAAGACAGGCAAGTGCCATAAGGCAGGAGAAACTTCAAATTGTTGGAGGTACTACAATAAGGCCATAGTACAGACAGTGAGTCAGTGAATGGGGCAAGGTGAGGTGGAAAGGAAAACATGACAAACCAAGCATTCATGAAGCTTTGAGTGCTATGCCTAAGGAAACAGAGGTTCACGGAGGTTAAGTAAAAGATCCAAGGAACCCAAAGGTTGGGATAAAGGTTAGATTAGAATCCAAAACTACCAAACTATTCAGCTCATCATGCTATTTCTACTATACATGCCATCTCTCTTTGTACTTAGAGACAGTTGGAACACACACACACACACACACACACACGCACACACACACACACCTTCCTGAACTTGGAACCATCAGTTCAGGAGCAGATCCCTATAGTTTGGCTATATGTGTTTTTTGATGAAGATGGCCTGGCTTTGTGGCATTGGCTGGCCCATTTGTTCCAGCATTAGAGGTCATACCAACAGCTGTATGTCTCAGTAAGAAGCCAGGATAAACTGTGCAACTCAAAAGTGAACCAAAAATGTTTAAAATCTAAACTTCCAGGGCCACTAGCAAGTCAGATTACAGAGGAACAAACAGAGTCATTAGTACTTTACTCTTGGCCTGTAAATCATCTGAGAGCCTCCATCATTTTTGTCAAGTTATTTTAATTGCTCTCATTTGCAGGAGCAAATTAAGTGTAGCATTGTTCTCAGGATGCTGTTCAGACTGGTGTCAAAAAGGAACAAAAGAGCAAAAAATGAACACCCCTTTCCAAACAAAAGCTCAAACTCTCCAAGTAAAATTGATTTGTAAACCTTCTCAAGGTAGTTTCTAAGGCAAATCTATTCAGGGCATCATGATGTGTTTAATCAAGGTCAGGAGAAATTGTTCAATTAATACATGTGTTTGGCAGCAGTAACAGAGCAAGAACTTACAGCTGCATTGTTTCCATCTAATACCAGTATAGAGTTCTGGTCAAGATGGAGGAGTAGGTAAATGCTGTGTTCACTTCCTCTCGTGATCACATTAAAATTACAATGAAACTACAAAACAACCATCTGAGAACTCCCCAAAGTCTAGCTAAACAAAAATCTTATTACTAAGGATATAAAGAAGAAGTCACATCAGCACTGCTAGGAGAAGCAGACACTCAGGTCAAGTTGGTCCCTATGTGGTGGTTAAAAATCAGGAGGAATATCTCAGTGGTGGAGGAGGTCCCCCCTGAGGAGTGAGGGGTCCCAGTCCCACACCAGGCTCTCCAGCCCAGGGCTCCAGTGCTGAAAAGAGAAGTCCCTATAACATCTGGCTGTGAAAAGCAGTGGATATTGTGACTGAGATGGAGGGTTGCTGGAGACCCAGGCATCCCTTTAAAGGGCCTGCACATGGACTCATTTGCCGATGAACCCACTGTCCAGCTCTGGGACAGCAGCTCAAAAGGTGCCAGGAAAATATAGGGAAGAACTGAGTTGTCTGACTTCAGGAGGAGGGCTGGAGAAGCAACTTCTCCCAAACAGAATCCATTGTTTTATTGTTGAACCCTTCCACCTCCCTGCCTGCAGACACAGGGTAGCCACCATATCTGAGTCTCCATCAACCTGGGTAACACAGTTTCCCCACCTTGGTGATTCCCTGAGATCCCACCCCACTCAACTTGTGGGACCACTTCCAGTGGCTTTTCCATACAAACAGCCTGTCTTGGCTCATCCTACAGACCTCCCTAAAATCTCTCAAAGGTTCACAAACCACAAACAAGCAATGTCTGGCTTTGGCATGCCCCGCACCTCTTACTAAGCAGTCCTAAATCTGGCACTAGTGAAAGTCAGCCTTGGTTCACAGCTTAGGCTCTCACAGGCACCTCCAAGAACAGCACAAATAACAACCATCTGCAGATCACTTTGTAGCTCATATCAAGTTGCCCCAGGCAGGGCACAGGTAGCAACTGAGCTTAATCTGCAACAGAGTCTCTCCCAGAAGGCCACAGAACCAATACAACTGGTATCCAGCTTCAAACCACCAGAGCACCAACCAAACACCTCCACAAAAGACACACTGAAAGGGCAGACTGGGAAGGCACTAGACCCCCACTAAAGTGAATCCTACTCCATAGGGTTCACCCCTGCAAAACAATTTCTCCTCTGTAGTCATGTCCCACCCTCATAACCAATCAGCCCAAGTGTCAACCCATCCCAATGACATGCAAATAGAAACCAAGGCTCAACTACAAAAGGAGGACACACAATACTCATACAAGGAACACACCTGGAGCATCCAGCTCCAGTGACAAGGGAGATTGAGCCACTGGGCCTCATAGAACACCTATTACCTAAGACCACTCTACTACAACCAGGAGACAAAGCAGCTCTACTTGATATATAGAAACAAACACAGGGAAGCAGCCAAAATGAGGAGACAATAAAACATGTCCCAAGTGAAAGAACAGAACAATGCTCTAGAAAAAAATTTAACAAAATGGAGACTAGCAATCTATCAGATGCAAAGTCCAAAACACTGGTTATAAGGATGCTCAATGATCTCTAGGAAAACTTCAACAAGGAGAAAGAAAACATAAAAATGAAGCTACAAAACAAAAAAGGACCAGTCAGAAATGAATACCACAATAACTGAAATGAGGAATGCATTAGAGGAAATCAATAGTGGATTACACAATAAAGAGAATCAAATCAGCGATTTGGAAAATAAGGTAGCAGAAAATACCCAATCAGAACTACCAAATAAATAAATAAATGAAAAAAAAATGAGCATAGTTTAAGGAGCCTCGGGGACAACATTAAGTGTACCAACATCCACATCATAGGGGTATCAGAAGGAGAAGAGAGAGCAAGGCGTTGAAAATCTATTTGAAGAAATAATGACAGAAAATTTCTATAACCTGGCAAAAGAAATAGGCTTATAAACCCAGAAAGTGCAGAGAGTCCCAAATAAGATGAACCCAGAGAGGCCTACACCAAGACACATCATAATTAAAATGCCAAAGGTTAAAGACAAAGTGATACTCTTAAAAGCAGCAAGAAAATATCAGTTAGTTACCTACCAGGGAGTTCCCAGAAGACTGCCAGCTGATTCCTCAACAGAAACTTTGCAGGCCAGAAGGGACTGGCATGAAATAGTCAAAGTGATAAAAAGCAAGGACCTACAACCAAAGCTACTCTACCCAACAAGGCTATCATTTAGAATTGAAAGACAGATAAAGAGCTTTCCAGAAATGAAAAAGTTAAAGGAGTTCATCACCACCAAACCAGTGTTACAAGTAATGTTAAAGGGGTTTCTTTAAGAAGAAGAAAAGATTTAAAATATATATAAATAATAAAATGGAAATTACTACATATCTGTCAATCACTCAATGTAAATGGAGTAAATCTTCCAATCAAAAGACATGGGGTTGCTGAATAGACAAAACCATGTACATATGCTGCCTTCAAAAGACTCACTTCAGATCAAAAGAGACACAGAGACCCAAAGTAAAAGGATGGAAAAAGATATTTCATGAAAATGGAAACAACCAAACAAACAAAAAAGCTGGGATAGCAAAACTTACACCAGACAAAAGAGACTTTGAAACAAGTAACAAGAGACAAACACAAACCCAGTAATCCTACTTCTGGGTATTTATTGAAAGAAACCCAAAATGCTACTTTGAGCAGATGTGTGTATCTGCATGTTCAGTGCAGCACTATTTACAATATCCAAGATACAGAGGCAGCCTGGGTGTCCATCCGCGGATGGACGGATAAAGGAGAGGTGGCATATATGAGATACAAGGGAATGTTACTCAGCCATAAGAATACAATCCTGCCGCTGCAACAACAAGGGCGGGCTACAGGGTATTTTGCTGAGTGGAAGAAATCAGACAGAGAAAGACAAATGCCATGATTTCACTTACATGTGGAAAGTAGAGAATGGATAAATGAATGAACTGAACAGAAATAAGCTCGCGGATACAGGGAGCATTTGGATGGGTGCCAGGCTGGAGTGATGGTTGAGGAGACGGGTAAAGCAGGTGGGGATGAAGCGGCACAAATCGGCAGCTACAAAATAATCATGGGAATGTGAGTACAGCCCTTGGGAATATGGTCAGCAGTACTGTAATAACTATGGATGGTGTCAGACGGGCCCTGGATTTATCAAAGTGATCACTTAGTAAGTTATGTAAATGTCTAATCACTGTATTGTACACCTGAAACTAATATTGTCCATGGTAATGGCAGAATAAAAAAAGAATCCTTGAAAAAAAAAAAGACTCAGGACAAAATGGAGAGACAGTATCCCAAACTGTTGGGAGGGTATTAGACTGGGGCTTCTCTAACACATGCTAAGTAAAATGCTAATGAGAGAAGCAATTTTAGAAATGCAAGCAACCACACACCTCTCTCCGTTTATCTGGGTAATGTACTTGTTTTCTTCTCACCAATTTGGCTTTTCCTGACTAATTTACTGCTTAATGATGTAACCACAGGAAGGTGAACAGGGAAAGGAAGATTTGATTGAATTCAACAAATGTTTAATGAGTGCTTACTCTGTACCAGCGACAAAGCCAGGCTCTGGAGACACCTTCTACAACGGGTGGTGGAGAGACAGTCAGAGAGCCCCAAAGGTTTTGTCATGTGTCAACTTGTTCAGACTCCCAGTGCCATTCACAAGGACTCACACAGGATATGTGGTAGCTCTGGGAGCACACACGCTGAATATCCTGAAGCAGATCTAATTTCGTGCATTGTATACTGTCATCCAGAGACCATCAAAATATTCCTACATTCCAACATTTGAAAAATCAATCTAGACTCTTTCTTTCCAGGAAACACACAGTAAAATCACAATCCTTTGTGTGACAATGTGACTTGAGTGTAAATTTTTATACTTTTTGTAACCTAATTCTTGTATATTTTGTAAATGATTATCTCTATGAGCACTTGCACTTAGATTGATGATCTCCTATAAATTAAATGCTCCTATCAATGGAATACTGAGCTCACACCCAGCTGTCTCAAGCATTGAGGGTGAAATTATTCTGATAAAGCAGTTTATCAGAGGTGTGAAGCTGGAATTAAATGAACCTGATATAAATAATTAAGAAGTTCCACTTGTTCATGAGAGGCTCACCATGGAGAGCCAATACCTACAGAGCCAATCTGGCAAATAGAACTAGTATTTCCATCAAAAATAGGCCTAGATTAAGTTAGGGGTGAGGGTTAGAAACCCTCAGGAACTAAGATAGAGTACAAATCCTGAAGGTCTCTCAGAACTAAGCATTAATGTAATTTTCCCAAACTATTTAAGTAGAGCTGTATGTTGTGGCCATTCATATAGGACAAAAGGGGTCAAATATTAGCAATTTCATGTGGTTCAAATTAATATATTAATATATATTGATCAAATGATGTTCCCCGATAAATAAAAATTTAAAAAGGTAGTGGGAGTGAAGCCTTTGATAAAATATTTTCGGCAAATCCTTGAGTTTAAGCATCTGAATTAGCAATATTAAAGCCCCTGAGAGGTTTTGGAGTAAATCAACCTGTTAACCATATTTCCCAAATGTCTTTGACTTTGGAAATGTTTTCCCCCATAGCATACCTTGGGAACACTTTGGGAAATATTGCCTTTCATTATTGAAATATGTCACTAAGAAGAGTTGTGGGTGACACAGTCATTGGGGAATGACAGAGTGTTTGTGTGTTGAAAACATTGCCTTGGGGGTCTCTAGCTGTTTCAGCACATCTGCAGATATATTTTCCAAGATAATCAGAGGAACAGTGTTTGGATTGTAAATGAGTTATCTTATGAGAAAGATATCTTGAAAAACATAAAATTCACCCTCATAAAATGAAGATGACAATCTGAGTAATAAATCCTCCCGTTTTTCGGCTGAAATAGTCCTCAATTCTTCTCCACACATTCTCAAGTGAATAGACTACAATGGGTAGTGACAGTTTTCTCTCCTCATATTATAATATTTACTTCCTGAATTATTACTCTAGGATAGCACTGATATGATTTGCAAATGATTTGGTTCAGCAAGTTCTTAATCAAACAAGTGTTCAACAAAATGGAAACCTTAACAAACTAGAAAGTTTCTGCATGAAGCACTTGGATAAAGGGAAACAAAATAAAATCTGGTATTATTAGTAACAATAGCCACCCCTTTGGAGAGACAGGGCTAAAACCAGTGTGACACACCTCCAGGAAACACGAGGTGGTTCTGAAAGGGTTCTGTCACTGAATAACGATATGTTAATGAACTAGTTACGTGTGAATGTCCTCATCTGTAAGGGAAGGAGGGATGTCCTAAATACTTTCAGGTGCTCTACTGAATTCCCACTGAACTATTTCCTTTCAGCACACTTCTTACATTTTTCGTCTTTTACCAGGTTTATTTATATGCTTATTGTACCCCTCTTTCCAGGCTTCCAGTACTAAAAGCTGCAAGAACCCTCATCTTTGTGGTCCACACACCGCCTAATGGTGGTTAAGGTTGCAGTTCTAGGAAAAGAATGCCTGAGGTCCCGTCTTGATTCTATCCCCCATGGCTGGATGAGCTCGGTGCTTAACTTCTGCACCTCAGTTCCTTCAAACAGCATCGTGGGAATCTAATCACAGCTACGATGTGGCTTGTTCAATCCATGCGCTATTCTCGTACTTAGAACAGTGAGTGACACAGCCAACCCTCAATGCCCGCCAACTCCTCTATACTCTTATTAGACACTTGTAACAATTTGTTGACTCAGTAAACAAATTGCAGGTGATTATGACAGGCTAACATTCCTTCCATATTATGCAAATATTTTTATACTCTTAATAACTCTTAATTCTCCCTCTGAATAGCACCACCCCCAAAAAATGTTGCTTTAATCCTGGCAGTCTCAAAAACTTACCTTGAAATTTCAATGTATCTTTTTATATCCAAACTTCATTTTAAATTTTTAATTTTCTGTCCCATCTCTTGAGAATAGGACTTACTCACATTTTGCTATAAATAAGATCTTTCAGGAAGGGTGCAATTTTAGGCTTATAACCCTAAAACATAGTCTGGCTAAAGCTGAAGAAGTGATTACTCTGCATTAATGGTGCTTATGTTCTACCAACTACCTGTCCAGTGTAGAAGCTGGGAGCTTCTGCAGGTATCGGACCAAGATTATTTATGAGGGGGGGAGGGGGTACTGTCAAGGTGTCCCTCCCCCTTTGTCCCAGCCCAGGCTTTTCCAGATTTGGTACATGTTAGCCCCTACAATTCTCTCTTTCTCTGAGGACTTACAGATTAACGATGAAGCTCAAGATTTGTTCTAGAACTATGGTGTTCAATTCAGTAGCCCTAGTCACATGTGGTTTTGGATCATTTGAAGCACGGTTCATCCAAATTGAAATACGCTTCAAGTGTTCTTAGAACCAATGTTCTATGACTTAATATTTTAAAAGTAAAATATCTCATTAATAATTCTATATTGAGCATATGTTGAAGTGATAATATACCGGATATATTGGTTGAAATAAACTATACCATCAAAATTAATTTCAAATGTGTTTTACTTTTTCTGTATGCGGTCACTAGAAAATTTTATTATATAATGCATCAGTAACTCAGATTTATGGTTTGTTTTACATTTTTATTGTACAGAACTGCTCTAGTGCATAATCTAGCTCTAGAATATTCTGTGAGACAGTCCCTGTCCTAAATTCCTCATATGCATTCTTTCGCTGTATATAGAAGTCCAATGAGGAAATCTTATTCTTATTTTAGATTCAACGAAAATTGGAATTTCTGGAGGCTAAAATAACTCATTAAATGAGAACATTGAATTTTGGTTTAACTGACTCCAAAGTCAGGTTTTCTTGGTTGCACCAAACTGCCTTTGGGTGGCAAACTGACCTCAAATCAAGCAACTTTAAATCCTTATCTCTGGTTGGATTCTCCCGAAGCAGAGGCTGAGGTGGAATTGGGGATGTGGGATGACTGGTAGACATCAACATCTATTGAAGAGAGGAGGGCTTAAGACTGAACAGAGTGAAAGGTCAAATCACGATGAGACCCAACAAAGGCCCAGCCAACCCGACAGGTAGCTCTAGTGCAAATGCTATCTGTCACAGGGATCTCTCTTTGGGTCCAGAGAGCCAGGTCTTCTACCGCTGACCCCCTCGGTCACTGAGTGGGTGCTGCTCTGGGAAGGACGTGAACTACGTACAGGTGGGCTGAGAAGGACCCTGAGGGAGCTGATTGGTGGAGGCTGTCCGTGGACCACACACTCTGCAGCTGTACATCCCAGTGAATCCTTAAAGGAGGATCTGGGTGGTGTATCACTTAGTGAAGAGGTTGATTTTTAATTTTGTTTGTTCATTTTGTTTTCATTCCTGTTTTATTCTTCTGAATACCTCCAGGAGAAATAGCTCTTTTTTCTTTTTCCACAAAGAAATACTAGGCTTCGGGCTCAGAGACTCAGCAGGAAACAGAATCCAGCTAAATTTCAATATTACTTGTTTTTTAATTGCACTTATTTTTATAGTTGTATTCCACTTATAAAAATGTGCATTGGTTTTCCATGTCTGATTATATAAAGTTTCTTTTACAAAAACTTACTTTTAAAAGAAGCAATTAATTGAAACATGCAAAGTGAGCCCATTTCATGTAATACAAATTAGAAGCCTCAGTGTTCTGGAATAAATACAGGACAAAACCTGTAGAGACAGAGACAGTCATTCTGGCTCTGGAGATGTGCATCGTCAGTGGGGACTGGGGAGTACGGAAAAGCACAAAGCTAACTCCTGATGCCACAATTTGTCTGGAACTAGACCACGTCAGCATACACTTTGCCACTACAGGGTTACACACTCTTATCCGTTTCTTCTCTTGAAAGTCTTGGGCCTCTTGCCGAAGTCTGTTACTTCCCATTGCATTACTGTTACGTGGGGTCCTTCTTAGTACACGGTTTTCTCTTCTAGCTTGATACCCAAAGAACTTCTTAAGGATTTGACACAAAAGCTTAGTAGAGCCTATATCCGGATATGCAAAGATTGATAAGACACTTTACTATTATAGGGCTCAGGTTTGGGCCTCTACCTCTTACTCTTACCCAGACAGAAAAATACAAAGAAACTGCAAAGGTTATTCCTTCCAGGGAGTAGGTTGAACTTGGAGAAACTGGGGGAATGTGTAAGAGACGAATAAGGTTTTAGTACTCCTCTCTATTGTTTGAATATTTCTGCAACATGATGTAGCACTGCTGCAATTGTTTAACTATTTTAAATTAAAACAAATAAATACTAAAAACCAAAAAGCTGGTTCACCATGGATACTCAGCTAGAGGGCACCAGTGAGCCCAGGGAGCGGTCCCCTCTCTGGGGTGCATCAAGGTGAAGAACTGACTGGCAGCAGAGGGTCAAAAGAATTGCTCCATGGGGGAAAGAACCTAAGGACACAGCAGGACCTTGGAGAGCTACTAGGATCTGCCGGCTGCTGACCACAGTGGGCAAGCATGGACGAGAGAGGACGGCGCTGAGAGGGAGCGCCAGGCAGCAGGGCGTGATTCTCAGGGGACTCCCCGTGGGAGTCTCCGCAGACACAGCAGAGAGGGGGGAGGCCCAGAGGTGTTTCTTCTTAAGTGCAAGGCTCTCCCTCACCGCTACCACTTACTCTATGTTATGTTTTCAAAGGGTGGTCGCTGTCTGCTGACATTTGACTGCGGGACCGATGATGTCTTTCCAAACAACCCTGGGAGAGTAGAGACGTTGACTATTTTTTACTGCTTTATTCCCAGAGTCGGAAGCAGTTCTTAGAGCTCCCCAAAATAATTACTGAATGAACAAGTGTATCGCGAGATGGGACATTCCTTACCCAGCATGCCTTGTCAACTACGAAATACGTGTGAACACAACTCAACACACAAGTCTGCTGACTCACTTCCAACAAGCCACCTATAAAACTGAGACAATGTCCCCTTCGGTTTTAGTCCAGGCTTAATTAGAAAATATAATGTAGGAACCCTTAATTAAGAAGTTTTTTATTAAAACACATCACCTTAGTAAGAATGATAGTGAGGTCTTCTCGCCACTATCCACACAAATGCTCCCCTAATCATGATGCAGGCTTTTGTCCATCCTAACTCACCAACAAGGCCAAATTTATCAACATTCTTCTGAAGTGATTACTGGCATCACCGCAATTGGGTTTCACGAGCTCCTATGACATTAAGCAGATGGTCAACTAAAATTCAAAAGGGACGATTAATGTAAATTGAGAAAACCAAATAGTTCATTCTAAAGGCCAACTCAGCTGCTTTTTTATTAAGACTTCGGTTATTGTACTTGTTTTGGACAACAGCGTTTCATTTCCATTTCCCTCCAAGTTGCCCTCGGACCTTCTGACCATCTTCCTCTGTTCTTCCCAGTAGATGTCAACATTCCCTGCCATGCTTTTACCCTAAGATCTTCTTTCACCTACTAATGAGTCCTCATCCCAATAATTTTATCAATTCTCAGAATATCTATTATATAGTTATCTCAAAGCCCAACCTTCCTTCCTGGCATCTCTACTAAGCTCTAACCTCATACTTCCAATTCCTTTTTTGCATCTTCACCAGAAATTCCTGCAGTGCTTTCAAACTCAACACGTCCTTTTCCTACGCCCCTTATTTACATCCTTCTCCGTGTTCTTCCTCCACATTCTCCATCTCAGTGAATAACACCAACACTGGCCTTCCCTGCCCATCCCACCAACTCTCTTACCTGGACTATGACTAAGTCCTAGCTTCAGAGACTTGAATATGTTCACGCTACCATGCATTCACCATAAACTTGCAGAAAGGGCTCTGCATAAAACGTGGTAACACACCGAGGACTCCCTTTCTTAAAAGTCTACAAGAGCCACTGGGCACAAGTCCAAAACATAACATTTCTCAACATGCTCTTAGGCCCTTGCTTATCCCAATTTCCATTCCCACAGTATCAACTCACACACCGTTACTTTTCAAGCAAGTAAATCAACTTGCTTTTAACCAGACAGCCTTTACAGATGTTCTCTCTTCCTAAACTGCCATCTATCTTTTCCACCCAGTGAATGATGAAGGTCTCATCATTCAAGATCAGTATCGAAAATTTCTTCATATATGACACTTCCTTCTACCCTCTTACCACTCACCAAACATACTCTCAGATTTATGTCCATATAATTCCATGAATATATACCATAGATGTTATCACATTGTATTTTCATAACTATTATACTGATATCTGTTTTTCACCTTTGTAGACTATAACTACTCTAGAGGCAAATTTCGCATTTTAGTCTCATATATTTTTGCATTCTTATTGCAGCAAGTGACTGCATTAGTAGCAGCGCAGTGGATTGTTTTGTACGAGTGAATAAGGAACACAAGTAAATAAATTAAATTCTCATGGCTCCCAAAGGAAATGGTGAACACCACACAGGAAGCTTATTATAGCATAAATAGAATAGTCCTGAATCTAAAAACACTGCTTTGCCTATTGCTTTTCCTCCTAAACCCATGCAATCCCACCACCCAGAGGTACCCATTCTCCAGGTCACAGTTTTGTCCAAGTTAGTACTATGGGAGTCAGATGGGGTGAAGCTAACTCTTAGATAGGGATTCTGGACATCAGTAGTCCTCTGCAGCACGTGCTTAAGCTTCCCCCTTGCAAAGCTTGCCTGGCCCTCAAGCTTCCGATACTTTCACAGCTCGGGTATTAATGTTTAACACTCCTCCCCTGGGCTGGGTAATGACTGCAGCAATGCAATCTCTCTTTGTTACCTCCTGACAGTCCTGAATTACCCAACGCAAATAGCTGGCATCCATTCTGTGGCTGACATTTGAATCTGTATTCTTTGTAATGATTACCATTTATCAGCGATCAGCTATTGATTACTCCCATCTGGGTTTGTAACTTGATTGAGGGTAAGGTGAATACACATACTCTTCACATAGGTGGGGTGCACAGAACTCAGCCCGTACTGGGTAAATGAGGTGTCCAGACACAAAATGGATAGCACCAATCCAAATTATATTAACTTTTAATGAGCCAAGATTAAAACAGCTCCGGGGACTTAGAGTTCTCGGGGAGGAATAAACTCCAGGCTGATGAAATACCATTTTGAGCAGCTTTTGCAGAGATTGGGATTCTGTTTTCTCAGAATTCTGCACATCCTCCATGCAGGTGAAATACCTATTAAGACACATATTTCACAGTAATTGCTTGCATCTTAGCACCTCTTTAATGGAGGCCAGAGAGAGATGGGATTTGAATCAGAGGGGAAAAGATACCGCAGATAACTCCCCAAATAATTAAACTCAGTACTGAGACCAGCTCAGGGCCTCCAAACTGAGGTGCAAGTTTGGAGAACTTAGAAAACTAATCGCAGAGTTTTAAAAACTTAGCCAATGATCATGTGTTTAAAAGGAATTATGGGCAATTTGAATTTGGATCCTCAGTCTGCAAGTCTCAAACAAAAAAATGGCAACAGACATAAAACGTCATGGCTGGCAGCTCAAATTACATCACAACCATCAGAATTTAAGCCATAATTTAGCCACTTAGAAGTCACTGAATAAATAACTTAATCTACCTACTAATTTATCTAGTAGAAATAATAACCTTCTCTGAGCTGTTGACAGAATTGCTTAACATCACTACATGTATATATTGTGCTTAACAAGTTGCCTAGAACTTAGAAATAAATAGTTCAATAAAGGGTTATTGTTATTCCTAGTATTACCTTATTTAACAGAAATTTATTGAATGTCTACAGTGTGCCAAGCTCTGTGTTGGAAATAATAGAGGTGAAAGAAAACAAAATAAGTAAGATTCCTACCACTACATTGACAAACAGAAATAAAACAATCCCAATTTGCAATACTCGTAAGTGCCATGTAGATGTCACACAAGGTTCTGGTGAGATAAAAATAACAGTGGTAGATCTGGGAAAACAGCTCCAAAGAGAGGCATCTGAGTTGGAAATTAAGGAAGGTGAATGAAAACCAGAACAGAAAAGGTTCCGGGGCAGGAAAATGCATGAGCTACGTGAGGGACTGAAGACTCTACAATCAGTAGGGTGAAGTGTTGTGGACAAGGGAGAGCTCTGCAGGGGACAGATCACGAACAGCCTTTTTGACCGTGGTGAGGAGATTAGACTTTGTATTAACCCACCCAATCTTCCAACTGATGAATTTTGGGGAAAGAAGAGTGTGTTCAAAGGTACATGAAAATTCAGTATTATCCCCCAAGAGCTTCTCTCACCAGCTCTAAGGTAGTAACACAGAGAGGGGCTTGTTACTCCTATCTCAGTTGTCAACTCCCGAGTCCTCTGTGAGCAGCACTGCACTCTTCTCCCCAGATCTTTCTAATCCCAAGAGGAACGACAGAGACCAAACGCTACCTTAGAGCAAAATATAATCAATATGTATAGTGGTGGATCAAACAATACAGTTTACTGAGTTTGTTGAGTTTATTCTGAGTGGTAGGTTAATTGCCACAAAAAAATAATAGAGTTCATTTACAGCCTAAGAGAGCAAAGTGAACTTTCCAAAATAATTGAATTTCATAGTTTGTCTGAACAAAATCATCTTTCAGTAAAAACTATTTTTTAAATGTTTTGTGAATAACAGCCTGGTGGTAATCTCCAAGGTTATGTGCCTGGGAAGGTACACAAAAGCATTTTAATTAAATAGTAAATATTATACTGAAGAGAAAAATGAAGCATGTATAGATGTAAACCTCAGTAAGACTTGTACCCCTCTGGGACAGTCTATTTATAGGACTTCTCCCTCTCTTATCAAAAAGGGCAAGTTCAATAGCACTTAAGTATTTAGGTAGTGGGATTATCCTCAAGTCTTCCTATCAAATACAATTATATTTTTTAATAGACCAGTCAAAGAATTTAGTCTATAATCCTCAGCTTCTTCAAGTTATCTGACGAGCTCATTCACATAAGACATGGAGATATAATTTCATTCATGAATATCCGATTTTGAAGAGAGAGAGGATATTGCCTAACCTCAGGTGGAGTTTGCTACTGAAGGAATTTCTGAGATCAGTAGTAAGATATGCATGAGTCTATTAGCTTCCCTGGCACCTTCTGGGCTCTTAGATAAATTCCTCTTTTGACCATGATTAAGACCCCTAACTAGTACATTTTACTTGCATGTTTTAGATAGTCTCCTAATGTTGAGAACAAGTGAAGAGAAAAATCAAAAGGTATGACCCCTCCAGAGCTACTAGAAATCAAATTATAAGATGATTGGATGCAGAGATTTTTCCATTCTCATAGAAACTCTGTGTCACCCTAAGGGGCTCTAGTCATCCCAATGGTCACCATAACAGCTATCAAATGACTAAACACTATTACATCCACTGATACAGAATGCTCTGGAGTACTATTTTTCAGCATTCCCTGTTGCCCTGTGACAACCAGGCTCTCAACCCCCCAACCCCAGCCTTTCTTCCTCCCCTGCTAGCCTTGTCCCCATGCATAGCCATATCAATAAGAATCCTTTGGAGACCCCCATTCCTTGACCCTATGGCCCTTCTCCCATATGGTTCCCACCGATCCCAACCTTGAATGTATCCTACATATATTAGCACATTTTCTCTACAACTGCTTCCAGGGTTCCCACAAGTGCCAGAGAAAATCATAGCGGTGCCCTCTTTGTCAAGTCTCCTTGATTTTTATTCACACTCTTCCTCCTTGTCCATGGCGCTGCTCCAAAGTTTACTAATCCAGTCAAGTCCTCAGGCTCCACCTCCACCTCCTTCACAAGACAACTTCACCTGTGCCACAGAGAAAATGCAGGCCATTGCGCCACCACCTCCAACATTAGCTATGCTCCCTCCTTGCATTCATATTTTGTTCCCTTCTATCCATGGAAAAGAAGGACTCCTGAGCCATTGGAGATCAATTTCTCCACCTGCAGGTTTTGATCTGCTGTTCTCTAGGCTCTGTGGGCATCTCTGTGTGTGTGTCTTTTCAATTCCTCTTCACCAAATCCTTCAACTTCAAAATAGTTGGAGTATCCCCATTTTTTTAAAGCTCTTTGACTTCTGATTTCCCCTGCCTTTGTCTCTTCCTCCCTTACCTCCCAATGTCTTACCTTTGTCTCTTCCTGTATTACCTCCCAAATTTTTGAGGAGTTGTATAATCACTACTTCATTTCCTTACCCCCTTTATTATCTAAGATTCCACTCAAACTGCTCTGTTTAAACCATCAATGAACCACTAATTGCCTTGACTCTTGGCTTCTTTTCAAGTCTCAGCCCTCTTGGCATCTGATGTTGCTAACCCACCCTATTCTCCCGGAGATGTCCTTTTTTTATTGTCTTTCTGCTCCTAGTGCTGTTGGCTGCCCTACTGTCTCTTGTTTATCTGCCACCCCTGAAATGTGGGATTCCCCTAAGACTTCACCATTGATTTTCCTTATTCTACATTTATTTCTGGAAGTTTTTCTCTGCCCTCCTGGTGTCAACTACTGCCCAACACCAGTGGTTTCCTAATATGCATCTCCAGACAAAAACTTCCTAATAGGTCTCCCTGCATCAAAACTCTTCTTCTTTCCACCTCGCTGTATTTCCTGAGCAAACTCTAATTCAAAGATTTGACCGTGGCCTTAAAAATGCCAGTGGGTCTCCTTTGACTTCATGTTGAGGTTACCCTCTTTATCAGGTCTATCAATCCTCTATAAGCTTGTTCCAGTCTTCTTCTTCAAATTCCATCCCTTCCCACTCCTCAGTATTTTTCAGATTAATCCGGTCTATTAAATATTACCAAAATATACTGTGCAGACATTCTATGTAGATTCATAGAGTGTCATACCATGTCTCTGTCACTCTGCCTACAGTACTTTTCTCTACCCCTGCTCCTACCCATAACCACTCCCATTTATCTCACCCCAAATGTTGCTCCTAAGGAAAATCACTAACAAGAGCTGATATTTATTGAGTGCTCACTACATGTCAGAGACTGTGTTGAGTATTTCACATGCATTGTCTCATCTGATCCTCAAAACAAGATGATAGATACATATAGGAAACTGAAGCTTACAGCATTAAATAACTTCTCTGAGGTCACATGACTAGTAAATACGTTTGATCACAGCCTTCTCTCCCCACCCCATGCCCCAGAAGCCTGTGTCTCTGTTTCCATTCATAATATATTCCTCCTTGAGTACTGTGTGACTACTTTGTCCTCTGATACCATATTGAGAGCTGCTGGAGGAAAGGAACTGTGTTTTCATTTTCTATCTTCTCTGCCCACACCTCTAACATACCGCACAAATGCTGGTGTTTCACCAAATGCTTTCTGCATCCGGATGACACGAAGGCATTATATATATATATACACACACACACACACACACACATATATATATATATATGTGTGTGTGTGTGTGTGTGTGTGTGTGTGTGTGTATATATATATATATATATATATATATATATATATATATATTGATGGAGGGGTTAAACTTAGGGAACCTAAGGTGGAAGTTCTTAGAGAGAAAGTTCAAGGCAAAAGATCTAATTAGCCTGACTATGTGGGTGACAACCAGCATTTTGAAATGACCCATGAGACCTCAGCAAAAGGCAAACATTTACAGCTCATTCTTTGTCTCTAAATCACAAAACCTCTTCAAATAGCCTACACTCAACTATCCAAATTATGGTAAGTTTACTTGAAAAAGTTTTCTCGTTATAGAAGTCTATGTTTTTCAATTTTCTATAGAATGAACACCTGTGATACTGAGATGTTAAGGCCAAGTGACTACCCACTGAACATATGGCAGAGGCAGAAATATAGCTCTTACAGATTATAGTCACAATAACAGTTTCCTATTCTTTCTAGAATATTCTGTGACATCTTATATTTACCCTGAAATTGAGAGCCTATGTATTATAAAGTATGGAACCGGGCCGCACAGCAGGAGGTGAGCAGAGGGTGAGCAAGCCAAGCTTCAGCTGTATTTACAGCTGCTCGCTATTGCTTGTATTAGGGTCTGAGCTCCAGCTCCCGTCAGATCAGTGGTGGCATTAGATTCTCTCAGGAGTGCGAACCCTATTGTGAACTGCACATGCGAGGGATCTAGGGTGTGCACTCCTTATGAGGATCTAATGCCTGATGATCTGAGGTGGAGCTGAGACAGTGATGCCAGTGCTGGGGTGTGGCTGCAAATACAGATTAACATGAGCAGAGAGGTCCGACTGCACAGAGACCATAATAAATCAATTGCTTGCAGACTCATATCAAAACCCAAGCACAGGGATCCCTCTGATTCTGCATTATGGTGAATTGTATAATTATTTCATTATCTATTACAATGTAATAACAATAATAGAAACAAAGTGCACAGTCAATGTAATGCACTTAAATCATCCTGAAACCATCCCCTCCCCCTGGTTCATGGAAAAATTGTCTTCCACAAAATCGGTCCCTGGTGCCAAAAAGGTTGGGGACCACTGTTGTAACGTAAATGATGACAAAAAGGAGGGGAAGTTTGGGTAAGCAGAAGGGCAAGAAATAGGGATGTCACCATGCTCTCAGCACCCATTTGTCTTTCTCAAACACAGAACCTGTAAGTCTCCCTACACCTCTCCAACGCCTGCAGCAGGGTGCTGTCTCTTTAGCTGCTTTCTAATGCAAGTGCTGGGCTCCCCAAAGCCACTGCTGCTTGGCTTTTGAAATGGGGAGATACGGGTCTCCCTCACTATCCAGGAGTAGTGTTTCTATGAAACCCTGCCAAGGCCGAGAGGGTATAAAGCAAAGGAGCAGTGACCTTAGGACACATCTTGCTAACAAATTCGCAAAGTGAGTGGAGGTACAGCAGAGACGCTCACAGGGAGTTCCCAGCTATGGCGGCGCGCTGCCGGCGGAGGTGCCGCGTTCCTGGAAAAGGAGCCCGGCCGCTTGGGGGCGCGCTGCCTCCCTCCAGAACAAGCGCAGAGCACTGCTTGTGCTTTTTGCCTTTTTTCGTAAGAGCCAAAGTCTCCTTCGGATTTCTTCTGGTTAGCGGGAACAGGTACTAATGTAGGCCTTTGATCAAAGCAAAGCAGCACGAGGCAAACTTTCGGGAAGTGGGGAATACCAGCATTATTGCCCTTGGGAGGCAAATGGATTGGCTCCTTAGTGGGATGGGAAAGCGGGGTCTTCCGAAAGCACTGGAAGACGTTTCTGAGAAAGGTGCTAACGTGCTGTAACTACCTGTTGGTCTGAGCCCTTCGCTCTATATTCTTGGGATTTAGTTCTCCGTCTTCTGTCCTCCTCCTCACCCCCATCACCCCAAATTGGGAGGGGACCAAATAATCAAAGCTATCCCATATAGGTTCATGGAGTGTCAGAGCTGATAGAGGATGTGGAAACCACTAGTCCAGACTATTCCTCCTACAGATAGAAGGAATGATGACAATCAGAGAGCAGATAAACTTTCCCAAGACTCTGAGAGAGAGAGAGAGGGAGAGAGAGAGAGAGAGAGAGAGAGAGGAGAGAGAGAGAGAGAGAGAGAGAGAGAGAGGAGAGAATCCTGCTATATTTAGCAAGAGCCAATATTGTGCCTCTTCACAACTTGGCATTCAGTGGTATCATGCCAGTAGCTTGCACTCAGTCATGGAGGGAATATTTACACCATGGAAACTGGCAGATGCTACAAATAAAGGTGTTTTCTCCCCTCCAAATATCTGTGTATTTGTAAATATGAAACCCACGATCGCCCCCTATTCTCTGAGTTCTATCTTCTTTCTTGCACTCCCTTTTTCTTGCCTGACTGTTTGCTTTCATTAATTCACTAAACAAGTAGTAGTCGACCACTGCTAATATGCCAGGCATACCACAGGAAGTTGTGGATAAAGCGAAGAAGAAAATAGCGAAGTCGTACCTTCACTGAATTGAGCATAATGAGGGACATAGGCATTACGCATATGACAGTTACAGCGATAAATAAAGGACTTGGTATGTGTTACAAGAGGGACATGATCTGGTCTGGGCAAGTGATATATTCAAGGATGCTCTTCCTACCAAGTTATCACGAATGGTCTATATGATTCCAGAACATGCTTTGCGGCCAGACAGATCTGAGTTTGAATGTCAGCTTTACATATTCTTGTTGGGTGACCTTAGACAACTTCTCAAAGTCTTGTTGATTTCCTCAAATAAAATGAGGATAATCTTAGCACCTCGTCCCCAGGGGTGATACCAGGTTTGAATTGATAACATGTGGAATGTCTAGCCCCAAGCCTGTCACGTAGCTGATGTTCAATAATACTACCTATATTTGTGATTAGGGCCATTAGCACTGAATTATCTCCTCGCTGCCTGTCTGTTATGCCCACGCTGCCCATGCCTTCACAGGACATCAGTGTGGCTGCCATGTGTAGAGGCCATCTGGAGGCAGTGGACACCAGCCAAATCATCACTGACTGCCGGAGCACCCTGGCTCTCCTTGGTAATGGCTTTGGCGGGTCTAATTAGTGCAGAGCACATGACATCTTTGAGTCGCTGCCGTTGTCAGATTGAGCCCTAGCCAGCAGCTCCCGGTTTTCTTCTGAGTCTGGACGGGAGCCTTTGAACAATGGCATCTAAAAGAGGCTGGCAGAGGTGGGTCTCGTCTGCGCCCACGCCCTCTCTGTGGGAGCTTGCTATGACCAAAAGGAGTGCAGGGATTGTGATTAGAGGACAGATGGAAACTGAGAACGTGCACTGGGTGGCTTTTAGTGACCTCTGAGGATCAATCGAAGCAGCTTCAAGCCCTTGGCCTGGGTTTTGATTTGCAAAGCAAAGGCCAGAGCCCCACAACCTAGGGTAGGAAGCATAGCTAGCCCCGGGAAGTACCTGCCATTTACCTGCCCAGCTGCCCCTCTCCGCACCGCCATATGTGATCGTGCTGTAGACTCAGTTCACTGGGCATAGCGTGTGGTACACAGTAGGACCCCCACAAACAGCTGAATGAATGCAGCTCTGTGTTGCCCTCATTCACCATGATCTGCTTCCTGGCTGTTCCCCATTCCACCCACCTCTTTGGGTCACGCTGATGGTCAGGCAGAACGCATGGGGCACACTTAGCAGAGAACCTGGTTCATGGCAAATAACCAAATGGCTTACTATCATGTGCTATTCCCCAAAGACAAGCAGTGAGACATGGTTTCTCTCTTCTCCTCCAGACCCAGCCATGGATAACGTCCACACACATGTGGATGACATTAGCCTGCTCCCATTTCACGGCATTTGTTGATTTAGAATGAAAATCCACCTCCCCAGTTTTTCTTTTACTGAAGGTCAGAGAGACAAATGTCAGCATTCGCTGCACCTCAGGCAGCATGGCACTTAACCTGGCTGAGGGCACACAGGGGCTTCTCCAATGGCGCATTGAAAAGGGTTTTCAGACAAAGAAATGTGAACAAAGAAAAAGAGAGGTGACAAGTAAAGGCACGTATGTATATTCAATCTTCCTCAAAGGTACACCACAGAAATAAATAATCAGGCTTCCATGTGTCCCCCGGCCTAGACACCAATCCCCAGGGTGCTGTGACTAAGTCTGCAATGGTCCTCTTAGCGCCCGTGACTTCATCCCAGCTCAACAGCACACAAAGTGGGGACAAAAACTTGTACAGCTGGTGACAGTGGGGGCCAAGCTGTTTTCACATTTTCCTTTTCACCAAATCTTACTAAATTTTCAGGGCAATTTTGTGCAAGGCAATTTTATCCTTGTCCAGGGGACTTTGTACTCACTTCTATAATACAGGAGAAACACTATAGCTCTTTCAGTAAAGGCTGTGTGTGAGCGTATGTGTGCGTGTGTGCGTGTGCACGTGTGTGTGTGCGTGTGTGCGTGTGTGTGTCTGCGTGTGTGTGTGTGCGTGTGTGTGTCTGCGTTTGTGTGTGTGCATGTGTGTGTGCGCGCGTGTGTGTGCATGTGTGTGCATGTGTGTACGTGTGTGTGTGCGCGTGTCTGTGAGTGTATGCGTGTGTGTGCATGTGTGTGTGCATGTGTGTGTGTGCACGTGTGTGTGCACGTGTGTGTGCGTGTATGCGTGCATGCGTGTGCATGCGTGCGTGCGTGTGCGTGCATGTGTGTGTGTTTGGGGACGGCACTGAAAACGTCTGCAGGGTTCTGAGATGAGGCAATACCAATGACATTAAACAACAAAGAAAAAGACCGTTTCTTGCCCTCACTGAGCCTTTGATGTTATTACAATTACGTCATGGGGGTTTTTATTCTTTGTTTCAGACAAATCTAGATATTCTCCACTGGCACTCATCGGCATTTAGACCTAAATTCTACCCTAAGTAATGTTCAGGTTTACATATGGTCTCAAATAAAAAGCATCTAGCAAGGAGAATGTAAGAATTAGGAACTGTGCCTGGGTAGACACCTGCATGGATTTGAAATCTAAACCACCTACTAAATTAGCTGTGTGACCTAGACCCACTGAATTCAACCCCTCTGAGCCTCAGTTTTTCCATCTATATGGATATAGCACATGTAAAGTGCACCGATGAAAATCTCCTCAGCCCCCCTTTTATTTTAGCCCCTGCTGAGGCAAACATGGGGTCGGCTTTTCAGAAATGCAACTCAGTGCTCGTATCACGTCCTTCTAGCTCCCCAGCCCTCACTGTCACAATGGCATGACTGGTATTCACATATAAACCAAAATTAATTTTAGACTGCAATAAAGAATAGTAAGAAGTTATTTGAGCAAAAAGAGCTGCAGCCCAGGAGACACAGATTCAGGTAGCAACCCAGAATGGGAGGCCACCTTTATTAGGGAAAGCTCCTGCTGAGGGTCTGTTTTATGCAAATGAGGTATTCAAATTGAGCATTTCTGATTGGATGGGGCAGGCCTCAGCTCAGTGGGAGAAAGATGAAACCAGGGTTTCCCTGTAGGTTGACTGAGAGAGTGCCAACGAGTGAGGCACAGTGTGGGACGCCGAGAGCCCAGCCTGAAGCTCCTTACCGAGTGCGGGAGAAGGCCTGTCAGCAAACTGCCACTAGACTCTCATTATTCACAAAAACTGGGCCCCTGGTTTACCATGGAGAGTCCATCTCAACAGATGAATTCCATCTCAGGGTTCCCATCAAATAAAACTTTCTTCTTGGGGTACACACACATGTGCAACCTGCAGGTATGGGGTTCCCCTTGACAGAGAGGCGGATGATGGTCCTGAGCACTTTCTTGGGGCTCTGAGGGAAAAATGTGTCCTTTGCTAGATAACTAGACCCCAGATTGTCCAGACCCTGGAGGGCACGCCGCTGGGTTATCTGACTCTATAGAAGCTCTAACATAATGCTCTAAATTATAGATGATTGACAGCATGCAAAATAATTTTTGACTATAGACAAGCAAATTTCTGTTGTGTCCAAGAAAACTCTCTTTCCGCAGTGGCAAAAGCCGCTCTGCAAACGTATCTGTCCTTTGGATCCTCTTTTGAAGTGAGTGAAATATCTGTCTAACTCCCTCACAGGTTAGGACCTAAAAATTCACCATGTGTTTATTTTTTTATGTCTGTATGAGAATCATGACTTTATCGTACTTGCAAAATTACCTTTTAACAATTCCTTGGAATGGCCCAAGGGATTAAATACAAGTAGCCTATGTTCATAACACAAACCTGTCTTGGTTTTACCTCCTCCCCATTCCATTCCCACTTGTTCCTCACTCCTGGTCCTTAGTATCACATTCTCAAGTAAGTGACTTGTGTGCAAGTTTTTGTCTTGGTTTGGCTTTGAGTAGGGCGTGGGTTGGGGAGAGAGGCTGACATTGGAACATGAAGGACATTCTATGAGCATTACCTATTATTTAGATAATCTGGGAAAGTAAATTGGAATCTTGAAGTTGTTAACCTAAAATTAAAAAGCCAAAGTGAGAGGCAACAAGTGTTCATTTGAAATCAGAGTAGCTATTCTGGATGCACTGATTCAGGCATAAACCCCAAAAGTGTTCACATTAGAGAGTAAAGGTCACAGATTTTTTTTATAAGAAAGGGATGAAAAACAATTGCATGAATAAATGAAAGAAATTTCTATTGGTGCTAATAAGCCAAGGAAGGAATTTCTAGAGGTCTGCTTGACTGTTAGCTTTAAAAACAGCTATTTGGAAGTCAGCACTGCTCTGGCCCAGTCCAAAGGGTATTCTGCCTACCTACTTCAAGCATTCCAAGGGTTCAAGGAGTGAGATGGGCATGGCAGTTCCTCTGGAATGGCTGCCCTGGCTCCATTTTAAAATGGCTTCACTTAGGCCAAATTTTCACAAAGCTAACAATATGAGCTGTATATTGAGGATGCCAGAGCAACAAAATAGAAGGAACCTGGGTCTCCAAAAAGTGTGGAAGCCCTAGAGACTGTGTGTTTAAATGAAAGAAAAGGAAATGTCTTGTTATGTATGCCACCACTGCTTGGGTTTTCTGTCACTCAGGACTGAGCCTCATCCTAACTGATGCATTCCCTCTCTGCCTAAGTCAGTTGATACCAAAAGGCTCATGTATCTAAATGAAAAGAGCAAGAGCTGACATACAAGGAAACCATCCATGAGTGAAGAAGTGCAGGGAACCAAAATCTAACTGACTAAAGATGACACAGAAACCCATAATGGGCTAGAATCCTGCAGAAATTGTCCTGGTTAAGATGGGACCTGTGTGGATTCAAGAGTACTTAGGATTTAAGGTAGCAAAAGAGATGGGGCAGGAAATTCATGGCAGAGGGCAGACTGAGAATATATTAATACATGAAGACGGTAAGGAGTCCAAGGTGGGCTATGAAGGGTGAGTGTGAGATGCCTACATGGAGCAGCAGGGCTTGGGGGAAGGTGAACAGGTCTGATAGGGCATCCTTATTCCTGGCCACCACCAGGCACAGCAGCAGGGGAGCCCTGAGAACCCCTTGTTTCATAGAACCCAATGGCATTTCCATTAGTGCCTCTGAACACCTTTTACTCCTTGCTTCTATCAACCACAAATGAAGTTCCTATGTGGGTGCAGTGAGATTAAACAGGAAAGGACCTCTCAGGATCCCCATTAACTCCCCCTTCATCCTCCCTCCTGTCTCTGGTGACACCCATCTCCACACAAAGTTCAAACCTAGGCAATTTCTACTGTGGTTTCAACACCTGATTCCTAATGGTGGTAATTAAGCCATTTAGCTTCTCTATAGAAACCAACTGGTGTATTAAGTCTTCTCTTTCATACTTTTAAAAAAATAATGATCCTTTCATACTAAACGCTCATTATAATAACAGTCCCCAAGCCTGGTGTTAATTGTGTCTCTTGTTATATAGTTATAGATCACACTGGCTCTGGATCACACCATGTAATTATTTTTATGCATGAATACCTAGCACTTAGCAAGAAATGGATCCCACCTAGTTATCATGGAAGCAGGTCCTCCGATACCCTCAATGGTCACATCATCAGTAAGAGTCAGGACAGACTGGCCAGGTTTTCAAAAATCATGAAAGTTTATATTCTCTAACCTAAAAATGTTTGTATATGCTTTTGAGGAAGTTTACTGCAATGAGTTCAGAAAGGAAGAGGTAGGGAGTTCCCTGATGGTGTAGTGGCTTAAGGCTTCGGCGTTGGCGCTGTCAGCGCTGCGGCCTGGGTTCGATTCCCAGTCAGGGAACTACCCACATACCAAAAAAGCAAAAAAAAAAAAAAAGAAAAGAAGAGGTAGAACCCTATAGCCCAAAACTTTAAAAGAGAAATCCCTATGGACTAAATCTAAAAAATTCCAACTAGGTGATTAAGAAAGGCATCTGAACACCACACTTTTCAGACATCACATTACAAATAAATCATGTGTGTATGTAAGCAATTATAACATAGCTTCCACAGAATGAGATAACCCATAGTGATGTCCTCCCAGGTCTATAATCTGGGGCTTAGTTTCCCAGAGAAAAGCACAGCATAGCTATCTCTGTATTGCTTTTTACCACTATAATATTGGGTATGTTTAGGTGGTTAATGTTTAGTGATTGACTGAGAAGTGACTTCCCTCCCTCCGCTTCTTCTCTCCATGCCTACTGCTCTGAAAGGGCTAGATTTTGAGAAAAGAGGAATGAAGAGCCCTAGAGAAGGGAAGTGATTTGACCTACTTCCTTAACACATAGTAGGAAATGAATAAATATTGTGAACTGACAGACACATTGTCCCAGGTCTCACAGTGACTAGTGACAGCAGTTCTTAGGGGCAGTAGTTATGTCTTATTTATTTCTGCTTCCACTGTGTTCAACACAGTTCCACGTCCAGGTGCTCAATATATTTTATTCGATTAGTTATTTGTGACAATGAGGAATTCCCTTCTACCCTCTTTGGTAGAGTCAGGTCATCTGTAAAATGGGAATGATTATGCCTGAAGGCAGGAGAATGTATTAACTGGACTTTTGTAGTACAATGTAGCTTGGAACTCTCTACCTTTCACTGCAAACAGAAGAGAAGATGACAACTAGTTTTTTTGTTTGTTTGTTTGTTTGTTTGTTTTGTCTCTCTACCTATTCTCCCAAGAACAAAACCCTTGGGTCCCATTTGTCCTAAAACTTAACTGATTGCTTCCTGAGTCCTTTCCTCTCACCCCACACTTAGGGGGTTTTTGTGCTTGCTGTTGTTACAGAAATTAACCCATTTATTACAGGCTAGCAATGTTTCAAACACTGGAGCTTCTACTAATCGTTCCATTCCTTCAGTCTTCTGATGGTGGACTTGACTGTGATAGCAGAGGTTGTATTGTAGGTCCAGGCACCACTGGCTCTAGTTTTCATGCAGGAGGAAGTACAAGGAGAGGACAGGTTCCTTTCCTTTTTCTTGCATATCTCAAAACTTCCCTTCTCCAGGTCTCTAGGTCCTGCCCCTGTTGCTTGCGCTCTCAGAAGCTATTCACATGGTTAGAAACCAAACAAAAAAAAATGGTACAACTTAAAAGTTAGAATGCTTTTATGCAACAGTGGAAATAAAAGCCAGAAATCAAAGTATATGACTTTCTGGGCTCCAGGCAGCTTGGAAGATAAGGTTCTCAGCTATGACCTTGTGCAGGTTTTTATAACGGTGTATCAATCCACTGAGATACAAAAATTAATTGCTGTTGAATCCCTGCTGTCTCTTGGTAGGGCTCAGCTGGGTGGTAGAGAACTGGGTGTGTGCTTACTACTCGCACAGCATGGGGACAATCCGTAGACCAGTGTGACCTCGTGTGTAATCTCCATACCTGTTCACCTGTCATCATAGGCAATCCATACGATGGCTGTCCGGAAATGCAGCCATTGTCAACGTAATGAGAAGTGTTGTGTGGCTGGACACTTTCCAGACAGCCCTAGGATATATATTTTTTTTTTCCTGTCTCTCTACCTTTTTCTCCCAAGAGCAAACCCTTTGGATCCCATTTTCCTAAAACTTACTAATTGCATTCTGGGGCCCTTTAAGAATGAATAAAACACAACACAGCCCAGAAAGGTTGGTTTAGAAAAGGGTGCCATTTTCCTCTAATTTTACAGTTTTGTGAGTCTTGGCCAGTCAACTGTATTTAATTAAAATGAAAAAAAATAAAAATAAAAACACTTTAACATTGCTAATCCAAAGGAGTCTAATGAGTCATGTTGGTTCCCAGAGTTGAGACACAATAGGGCATTTTGAGAGCTAATTTGCTTCATTAATATTCAAAGGATATAGATCACCCATCATTTTCTAGGAGACTCAAGATCCAAAAACGTCAGAGGGAAAGTTCTATTTTGCATTCAGTGTTAAACAGATGTTCCGCATCGAACCAACCCTAGCCTCTAATATAAAATGTTGTCAGGGTAATTATCTTATTTCCTGCCTGAACCCACTTTCAAAATGGATCTGTAACTCTCACCTCTAAGATTTCTCCTGTTCTTTAAGTTTTCCACTTGACACCGATGATACTATCATCACTACGCCTGGCTCTGCACTGGTAGAAATGATGTGGGCATTGGAGCCAGCCCATCCACCTGGGTTCGGATTCAGGTCTGCTAGCCTCTAGGTGGTATTTTAAAAGACAATTTAGTTAATTTGTCTTTCATTGAATACCTAACAAATATTTATTGAGCACCTTTGGCCAGATACTGTGCTAAGCACTAGAGAAATGGGAGAATCAAATAATTCAGAACCTGTTTTCTTATCTATAAACTGGGGGGTCTTAAGTTCTACTTCAAAGGGTTGTCTTGCTGATATAATAAGAGAGGCTATAGAAGACACATGGGGTATAGTGAACATTCAATAAATGGTCATTTTATCTCCCTCAGTCCAGGACAACTTATAAAGCCACAACTATACTTGGGCATTTAATTGCAAAGTTGTAATTTTTGGCATGTAATTGCAAGGTTGAAATGTGGGGTTTAGAAGACCAATTTGTGGAGTACAGTTAAGCAACAACTTTCTGTGAGAATGTAACCCAGACCTTGTTGTCATTCATTTATAATGTGATCTAACAAACAAGTTTTAAGTCAAGTGGTATGAATACACATTAATTCTTTTTTGTTTTGTTTTGTTTTGTTTTGTTTTGTTGGTAGCTCCCTGGCTGGGAATCAAACCCAGGGTGCAGCATTAAGAGCACCGAAGCCTAGCCACACCACCACCAGGGAACCCCCTCTGTGATAATTCTTTAAGCAATTAGTGATTAGCACAGAGCCTTCCATATAAAATGCATTCAGTAAATGGTTTTATGAATAATCAACTAGAGAGAGTGAACTGTGTCTTTATCCGATAATAATCTCTACACAATTTATGAAACCCTTTCATGCCCATTCTGTTTATTCCTGCATGTGTATGTGCATATGTATGTCTATACACACACATGCACATGTGCACACACAAAGATCTACTGTTTAGACACAGAGCTACACACTGGAAATATTTAGTCAATAAGATAATGTCTCTGCCTCATGGAGCAAAAAGAAATAGAATGTCCAATAGTGACCAATAAGGGAAGAAAATGAAAGTCTTTGGTTGCTTCATACATTCTTGTCCCAAGACCTTTTTGAAGAAACTAAAAGAATATGGTGGGGGGGGGGGAACTAAAATATTATTATAGAAGAGAGATGAACATGACATTTTTTCATGCGACAGTTGGGGGATAAACTCTCTGAAAGGTGCTATTTCAGCAGATGCTGTTTGAGGTCAGCGAGGTGGGCTAAAATTTAAGGTAAAAACATTCCAGGAAGAAGGAACAGCAAATGCTGGGACCCAAAAGTCGGGGCAGGACTTGCATATTTGAAAAAGAGGAAGATGACCAGGAAGGGAAAGTAGAAGAGAGGGTAAAGGTGATGGGAGATGAGGACTGGTACTAACAAGCCATGGTAAAGATTGAGATTTTATTCAATATGTGATAAGGTGCTAAGTTAGTATCCAATGGTGGACCCAAAGATTCCTCCCCTCCTAGTGCTCACATGCTACTCCGTGCAGACATGGAGCTATTTCCCCTGCCCTTGTATCTGGGCTGACCAGTAGACTATGCGAAGTGACATTTCAGGACTTCAAGCCCAGGCCTCAAAATTCCTAGCACATTTTGCTCGCTCCTTCCTTGAGCACTGGGAACGCTCTGTCTCAGAAAGCAGCTGCCATATCACATAGAGAGAGTACAGGAAAAATACAGATAGTCTGTCAACAGCCCCAACAGAACTTCCCACTAACAGCCGTGAGAGGGAGCCATCTTGGATGTTCCACAACAACAGAGCCCCCAGGTGACCCCAGTTAACACAGCAGAGAGGAGAACCACCCAGTCAAGCCCAGACAACCCACAGAAGAACGGAAAATAATTATAAGGCATTGTCTTAATTCATGAAGCTGTGAGGTTATTTGTTACATGGCAGTAAATAACCAAAACAGATGAGAAGCCATTGGATATAATCTCCATTACAATATTCAATTAATTTTCATACTATCCCCAAAAGGTAGGCTTCATTATGGACCCTATTTTCTAGATAAAGAAAGAGAAGTTAAATATGACTTTCCAAAAGTCACACAGTAGCTAATAGACAGAGCATGGCCTCAATTTGGGCCTTCTGCAGAGTTCTTTCCCTCGGGTATAAGTGAGCATTGATCCAACCAAACAGGCCCACCTAAATTTTGTGGACATTATGGATAATTCCAGAAGCTCCATCAATCACATTGCTATATACATGGGTCATACTTATTCAAGTATCTAAATTTTAAATTTAAAGCCAGAATTGTGCTCCTTCTTCTGAACAGAGCATGAAGGTGTTGGAGAAGCTTATGCTATGTGGTAGATTGTCAGGTGCATAGTAGGCCTGCATGAATGGTCATTTTTTGAAAAGGTTCCTTTTCCAAGACTCAGTTTTTTCACCAGTCGAATGAGGATGTAGTCCAAGAAGGCAAGCCTGCGACCTCACCACCTTCTCCTGGAGTGGACACTTTCCACCATGAGACTTTCCCACTGATTCCAGACTCTACCTGAGACTCCCTTTTCGAAACAGTGTCTTGGATGTTCTACCAGTTACTCACAGGTCCCTCGAAAAGGAACATTTCATTTTTTGGTAGACAAGTATATGCTGCCCTCCAAGCTCTGAAGATGATGACACCATGGTCCTCATTCCATGGAAATCTTTAAAATAATTTAGGTTCCTCTTAAAATGTTGTCACTGTAACAAAAGGAAAACTATTTTAATGTAGCAACTACACCAAACTAACCACCATAAACTGGTGTGGGTGGTTAATTACTTAAGTGTTAATTATCACCTCATTTTTCACTGCAGGATTGATAGCACCTTGATATATTTAGCATGTGGAAAACACTTCTGCTCTTTTGAATGACAAGGGGAGCAGAAGTGACTCTGTTAAAATTGTCTCTATAATTTGTGAGTCATGACAAGTTGTGTTTTTATTTAGATTTGTGAGTCATCATACTATAAACTTAAGATATGAGAACTGATTTTAACAGATATCAAGGCTTTGGGGAAGGATACTAGTAAATAAAAGCAGAGTCACAAAGAGTTTAAAATAGCACTTACTTTGTGCAAAAAAGAAAAAAAAAATGGTATTAGGCTTCTAGGGAACTCAAACGAGAGTATGACAGTGTCTGTTCTTGAGGAACCCAGCGTCTAGATGAGAAGATGCCGTGGCAGTCTAACAAGAGAAACACAAATACCAGGACTCATTGTGCTAAATGTCAGACATGTAGCAGGATGTGCTCCAAAGATTCCGAAGAAGGAAACGTCCATGTGGGCTCAGGCTTGGACAAGTTCTTAAAGACACCTCCCTGCAGGATGCAGCATCCAGCCAAGTGTGTAGTTGATGCTAATGAAATGCCTGGAGAACTCACAGGCCTAAGGTACATGGGGTCTAGTAAAGACAATGTCAAAGCTGAGTGAACAGCACAAGTAAAGCAGAGGTGACAACTCATGGTGGGCTCTGGGACACGGCTAGTTGGCCTGGAATAGGGGGTTCAGGAGGTAAGAAGAACAGGACTCTCTTTCCATACTGCCTCTTTGAGCAATCTCAGTCCCAGTTAGGGCTCAACCATGCCTTACATGCCAAAGACACCCACTTGTCACTGAAGTCCTACACTCCTTCCACCCCCACACAGCCACTGGACACCTTCCCTGCAATATCCCACTGGGTCCTCCAAGTCAAGCTGTCTAAAGCTCTCCTCCTACCTGCTTCTTGATTTTTCTTTGTCTGATATTGGGAGCACCTTCATGCCAGAATAAAAACTGTACTGGCATCTTTAACCCCTTCCTCCTCTTAGATAATCCTGATGCTTCTCCATCACTTCCTCCACCTATGTGTCCTGGTCTCCTGAGGTTCGCACCTCCCTGCATCTCCTTTGATCAGTTATATTTTATTTCCTTATCTGTAGCCTGAACCTACTACAATCCCTTCTATCATATTAACCCCCCGCCCAAGAGAACAACTCGAGTCGTATCATCTGTCATTCAAGGACCCATTACATTGAGGAAGTACCTACTATGTGCCAGCACTGAGTCCTCTGATCAGCACCCCCCCATGCACATATGCACACAATCAGAAATGATCTCTCCTTCTCCTTTCTTGGGTCATACCCATTTGATCCAGCTTTTGTCTCCCCTTCTAAACATGTACGCTACTTGGAACCATGATCATGCTTGTCGCAGTATCCCTCGCAGCACCCTAGCACACAGCTGTGTATACAACAGGCACTTAATCAGTATGTGAAAGAAAATGGAAATTAATGCAGGGCGTTGGGACTATATAGCTAGAGGAACCTGCCCACCAGACTAAGGTGTTTGACCTTCACCCAACAGCTGTTTGGGAGCCCGAAGGTCTTGCATTTCTTAAGTGACTTCTCCAAGCCTATGAATTAGGAACACTGTCCTGGTACCAACAGAAAGAATTATCTTGAAGGAAGAATTATCTGATTAAAAAGAGCCTTGACTTTCTGAAGAAATGTGATACTTTAAATGAATGAAAAATTAGAACAATAATAAGTAAAACATCACAATGAAAATTAAAAATCTATCATCTACAGAGTCTCCACAAGTCTGAGGGAGCACCTGAAGACACCATCACAGTATTTTTCAGTTGTCGGTGGTGAAGGGGCAGAGTGGGGAGCATTAATGTAAAACCGTCTTAAATAGAATAGTAAAAACAAACAAATCGTATAACTACATAGTAATTGAAATAAACCTTTGTTATATCAGAATCTCCCTCTCTCTCTCTCTCTCTCTCTCTCTCTCTCTCTCTCTCTCTCACACACACACACCCCACCCCAAAAGCTAGAAAAAGTACATTTAAAAAGCAGTTCAGCTTAATTGGTTCGCCTTAACCTCCTGGTGCCTGTGGAAAGGGTTACAGAAGATCCAAACAGAAGAGATACATTACGATCTACGGATCGGACTACCAGACCCCAGATTCACATGACGTGGACACGGGGCCCAGCGTTTCTCTTACTGGCTCATCACCTTGGACAGAAAACTGGACCCTATTCTCTAGGGAACTGGGCAGGTACAAGAATGAATAAAGAAGGGAGTGCCCTGGTGGTGCGGGGGCTGGGGTTCGGTGCCCTTGACACTGCGGCCTGGGTTTGCTTCCCAGCCAGGGAGCCACCCCCCACCCCAAAAAAAAGAATGAATAGAGGTTCTTTCAAAGGTCCTGATTTGAGCGATGAGAGAAAAGAGACGCTGACTATCCCGGTTTGAGAATGCATGCTCTTTCATCACCAAAGCTTATCAAGTTTAGTGTGTCTAGCACATCGGAAGGACCTCCGGGAGGAAGTGACATCTGACCTAACGCCAGAGGGTGTGGAGGAGGGAGCACGTGGGGTGGTGAGACAACGCAGGGCAGAAGGAAGGCTGTGTGCACAGGCCAGGCGATCGCAGGGCCGGGAAGAAACTCAGCGTGGCCTTAACAAACCCTGAAGTGTTTAAAACAGAGGGAGTAGTAATGTCCAATCTGTCACTGATGAAAGTTACCTGGCGTCTGGGACAACGGTGAACTAGCGGGGAGAAGACTGGGGCTACTGGAGGCAAATGCCACCACCTTCTTTTTTCTTCCATCTCGAGCTGATTTCTGTGCGCGGTTTCCCTGGGTTGATAAAAAGCGCTAACCTGACCCGTCATTGGCCTTGCAGTTGTGTCTGAACTCGTAGTTACTAGTTACTGGGGTGGTGCTGTCTGCGGAAAAGCCGGCAGAGCCTGGGCGTTCTTTTATGCACCCACACACTAACAGAGATACGTGGGAGCAAAGGAGACAAGGTCCCCACCGCATGTGCTACCCAGCAAGGAAAGACACAAGTGACCCAGAGAGAGAAGGGGTTCCCCAGTCACTGTACACGTACCAAGAGGGACAGCGAATGCTGTCAGAAACTGCTTCCAAGCAAAGTGACTCGAGAGCAGAAATCAATAAAAACAACATTAAGGTTAATATTAGGAATAAGAAGAACCAATTATGGAGCATGGTAAATACTCCTAACAAAACTCACCACCTTAACCATTCTAAATGTGCACTTCGGTGGCATTAAGGGCACTCATATTGTGTCACCACCCTCTGTCTCCAGAAACTTTTCATCATCCCAAACTAAAACTCCGTGTGCATTGACACCAACTCTCCTCGCCCCTCCGCCCAGCACTGGTCCCCGCCATCCTACTTGGTGTGGCTGTGATTTTGCTCCTCTAGTACCTCACAGGGGGATCACACAAGCTCTGTCCTTTTTTATTTTTATTCCGGCTTATTTCACTGAGCATACTGTGGTCAAGGTTTATCTATGTTGCAAATGTAGCAGAATTATATTCTCTTGTAAAGCTGCATAATATCCGGGTGTGTGTGTGTGTGTGTGTGTGTGTGTGTGTGTGTAGCACACTTTGTTTATCTATTCATTCGTTTATTAGTGGATATTTAGGCTGGGTTCACCTTTTGGTGACCGTGACTAATACTGCTATGAATATTGTTGTGTAAATAACCGTTCTAGCCCTTGCAGCCAATTCTTTTGGATATACATCTAGAAGTGGAATTTCTGGATTATATGGCAATCTGTGTTTGTGTTGTTTTTGAGGAATCACCATATTCTTTTCCATAACAGCTGTAGCATTTACATTCCCATGACCAATCCACACCTTTGCCAACAATTATTCATTCTGTTTGGGTTTTGGTTTTTGTTTTTTGTTTTTTGTTTTTGTTTTTTTGAATAATCACCATTCTGATGGGTGTGAGGTGGGATCTCATCCTGGTTATGATTTGCATTTCTCTAATCACGCAGGACCTCCTCCCTCGGCCGTGGACAGGAGGCGTTCTTCCTGCGGCACCAGGACAGCAGCAGCCCCTGTGCTGACCTGGTCCCCTCCATCAAAACCAACCCAGTCTGCATCCCAGTCCCGTGAGGCCCCTCGCTCGCTCCCCGGTGGTAGCCCGTGCTGGAAGGTCTGCCATGAGCCTGTCAGCCAGCTCGCGCATTCCCGCTGCGGGCAGCAGCCTGCACTAACACTCGGGTGATGGAAGGTGCCGGAAGGAGAGTCTCTCGGGGGCGCTGATGTGGGGAAGAATTTTCTGAATGGACTTTTTTAACTGGATGTGGAGGCAGAAACTGGCAGAAACCTCCCCACTCGCCGTCTGCCCGCCTTTGCCCATCTGCCCTCTGATCCGGGTCTTGCCCTTCCCCTGACCGTGTCTCCTGTGCGGGGCTGACCTGGTAAACTACATCTCCCAAGGTTCCCTGCCAGGCCGCTCCCAGTTAGGCTCAGCCAGCCAGAGGCTCTGCTGGGAGCCAAGCCACGTGTCTGCCGCTCTCTGTTACGGCCAGCATCTCTGGCAGAGGCTGGCTCTCCACTGGGGTCACAGTTTGCCCTGGGCAGCCCTGGGTCCTGAGGGGAATGGAAAGTGGGGCCAGGGGGACAGGGGGCTGCGCTGCATCCCCACGAAATCCCGGGGGCGAGGAGGGAGGAGGTGGCTAAGGGGAAAAGGACCGGATGAGTGTCACCAACAGGTGTTTAGCGCTTGCATGCCTAAGATTCCTAATTAATCTTTACATCAGTCCTTCAAGGTACGTACCAGCATCCTCCAGGGCCAGAGAGCAGCTTTGGAGGTGAGCCACAGGGAGCTGCTGCTTGGAAAGGCTGAGCTGCCACCTCCAAGCGATGCGGCCCGCGAGCCTGGCGCTGCAACCGAAACCTCCCCGGGTCCTTCACACGTGGCCTCCCTGACAAGAGAGTTTTCTAAAAAGGCAAAAAGTGGACTTAACAAAAATCAAATCATCTAAAGCACGTTTGTTCAACCCTGGCACAATTTTTAAATAATGCCTCATGCCTGGGTTGTGTTTGTTTTTAACACTAACATATAATTAAGAATCGATGCATTTCTGCAGAACAAATCAGATTCATCCAGACAGACAACTTCAGAAATCACTACAGGCTCTAAAAGGCAATGCTCCAGCCAGAAACCTTACGATCTCATTGTACTTTATGGTGCCATCAGGTGACACTGAAACCCTAGCTGACCTAGCTCCAGCTGACCATGAAATTAAGTACATTTTTGCTGAGCACCGGGGGCAGGTCAGTAATGGACAGAAAGAGTCACTGGGACTCCATGGGACATCTGAACACAGAGGACAGCGTTTATACCTGAGGTGTCAAATAATGTGCTATTAGTTTAGTATGGTTCATGTTAATAATTCTTCTAGTGACCTCTGAGACAAAAATAGAAACTTTGTTATGTTTAGAGTTCAAGATAATTCGATAATTATTGTAACATTTCACAGCCACTGAGTAAGTGAAGACACCCTCTTTCACAGTAGAAATGATGGGAAAATCTTAAGGGAGGCAGATGGGCTTAAATTGAGCCAGAGTATTCACTCCAGAGGACTGATGGTGAGTGAGGACATTTGAAAGTCTGAGCTGACCCCAGCAGGTCTGGGAAAATGTGTTTGCTTACCTCATTGCCCTCTCAGCTTGTGCATGCACCGCTAGGCCTGTTCCTCCCTCCCACTGCACTGGGAGGGTCTGGTTGGTAGATGTCAGAGGAATTAAAAGAACAGGCAAGACAGGTAGGTTAAGCAGGGAGGGAGGGAGGGACATAGCTAGATGATAGATAGATAGGTGGGTAGGTAGGTGTTAAACACAAGTGACAGAAACCTATTTCAAATTACCTCATGTGATAAGGAAATTGATAAGTCACACTACTGGGAAATGGGGCTCCACCTGTAGGCAAGACTGAGAGTCAGGTCCTACAGTCGGGAGTGGCCTCGGCCTCGCGAGTCTCCCGCCAGGTATTCTGCAGACCGTCGTCCCCAGGATGGCTCCCAACGCGCCCAACTTTACCTCCCAGGAGCTTAGCAAGTCCTTTGGGAATTAGGACTCTTCTCCCTCCCAGCACCCTCATACAAACGCACAAGTGGCCTTTTGACTAGTATTTGAGACGCTTATCCACCCTGCAAGTACTTACTAAGCTCTTACCATCTTCAAAGCCCTGCCCTAGGGCCAACGAGACACAAGCCTTCCTCTCGGAAAGCATCTATTTGTGTGCCTGCGCCGTTCCCAGGAGGAAGGGGCGCTGCGTCCGGAGCCATCTGGAGCAGACAGCCACCCCGCTGAAGCCGCAGTGGGCACTGTGACTGGCGGGCCCATTCACACATCATGGAATGAAGGAGGGGCCTTTCCAAATGCCGCCGGGGGATTGAGCACACAGAGCAACGGCGCACCGATCACCATCTCACTCCCTGTTCTCCTTCTGCATAACCCCAGAGCTGCCACCTCACAGCCCGCAGCTGCACTTAAGCTTCCAGACAGGAAAGGACGCCGCTGGAGGCTTCCTGCCTGGAACAGCAATCTTGCTCCCTATCACGGGTACGGAGCCATTATGAGGAATTCCAGCCACAGGTCTCCAGGTCTGCAAACTCAGTAACTGTGTTGGCATCTTGTCATGTGATCTTGTTTGCATTTAGAAATTAAGTTTTTAATACATTTGTAGAGGTGATTCTTTTTTTTTCTTTTTTTTCTTTTTTTTTTTTTTTTGGCATTTGACTTTTGTCTCAGAAGCAAAATGTCGTGGTATTTTTAAAAGTGCATAGATTTGAAGTAAATGCAAAGCAAGCAGCTTCCGGAAAAGAACCAGACTACACTCATCCTGAAATAGAATGAAAGGAATGATCCAGAAAGTGCTTGCTGTTTCTTTCAACAGGGGCTACTCCTTGGCTCGCCCTTTATTTCTCAAGTTCCAAATAGTTTTAACAGCGCATGTCCGGAGGAGCACAGGAAATGTAATTCACCGAGCCCAGCAGATTGGGGAAGTTTGAGGTTATACACGTAAGGGACAGGCAGGTCTGACAGGTGTCACACACATACATGCTCGGTGGGAGGTGACTAAAAAAACTGTTTCACTGAATGCCAGAGAAAATACTGTGGCCACGAACCTGAGGTAGAAGGATGACAGGACTATCCAGTGCGTGACCAAGGGTGACACCCATCACCAACCCTGGGCATTGTCTGTAACAAACACTTATCTTCCCATTTTATATCTGCCTGATCATTGCTTTTTATCCTCCATTCTAAATACTGTGAGGGTTCTGATTTACCTTGGAAATCCCAAGACCCAGCAAAGTGCTTTGCGCATGACAATGATGATGTTGATGATGATGAAGAAGGCTAACACTTACTGTGGGCTCATTATATTCCAGACACTATACTGATCGCTTTAAGTGAAGTAACTCTCTCAATCATCATAATATACCTGAAGGCATTATCACCATTATCCCCCACACACACACACATTATAAAGAAGGAAACCAAGGCACAGAGAGGTGAAGTAATTTGCCCCATGTCACATAGCAATGAAATGAAAGAGTTAAAGATCCAAGTCCAGGCCATGTGACTCAAGAGTCTAAGTTCTGACAAATCTGTTGTGTGAACTGTGAGAGGTCTGTCACAGCCAAGCATCCTACTTTTCATCCCAGGAGAGATCGGGAAAGAATGAACCATTCCAGGTATTGTCTATGAGAGAGATCAGGGAAGTGAAACACCCTCGGGTATAGCATTTCCCTAAAACCACAGAGGCGGATCGATTAGTGACCTGCCTGGGTGAAGATTTCCTTGTCTGTGTTAACGTAGAAGTTCTAAAATCAACGCAACCCATTACTCTGCAGCAGTGTTCCCGGGCCACCCTTCCCAGCCCAGTCCTGTCCTGCAGACACACCCGTTTCCGACTCCTGGCAGCTTCTCCCGACTGTGACCTTGGTACATGGGGGCCGTGAAAGCAGGATCGAGTGTACCCGTAATTTATTGTTGGACAGGCTCGGATTTTGCCTCCTCATACCTTCCTTATTTATGTACAGGAGCATTTTTTGACTGCAGTCGGTCACCTGCTGATTCGGAATGACGCCCTGGCATCGTTGACAATGAACAGTCTCTCACGGACGCTCCCTGACTTGTAAGACAAACACGGGGACGTCCCCTCCTCCGTTTCCCGCCCTCAACCTCTGCCATCGGTGCTTCCACTTTAAGCAATCAGGTTAAAGAGCCGTTATACTTCATTTTCCCTGTGTTTTCCGGAGGTTGATCCTAAAACTACATGACGGAAATCCGTGTTTGTATTTTTTGTTACCTTGGGAAAATTATTCACCGTAGAGATCTTTTGTGTACTATGATTGTATCACTGTATTCTTTCTAATGCTTTTGTCTTTCTTGGAGTGCCTCGTTATCTTTCCTCATTTTCACTTGTCGTTATTCTATGTCTGTTTCCCCCCCAGACTCTCTTCACATCAAAATTTTCTGTTGACTTCTTGGGCCCTCCCATCGCTGTCCTGAATTTAAGGGTACACTGCAAATTTGGGGATTGCTTTTCTGTTGTTTCGGTGCTCGATTCACTGTTTCCTGGAGCCCGTGGCTCCTCTTGTCTTGGGACTTCCTCTGCGTGGCTCAGGATGGACCGGGTTGTGCTGACATAACAACCCCCAGCCTCCCCCCTCCCCATCCCAGAACCGCAAAGGCCCGCGCCCAGCAGAGACGGGCAGTGGCCCTGGCCCGAGGCGCGTTATAATCCGCAGGCAGGAGCCGATGACGGAGAGGGGCCCGAAAGCGCCTTGGGAGACTCGTGTCCGTCACGGCACGAATAACTACAAAAGAGGGACGGCAGACTTAAACTTCTCTTGCTTGGCTTTAGAAAAGCAGATTTAAACAGTTTTTAGAGCAAACACTGGCAAGCAGCAAGGTTCTGGGGAAGCACTCTTCGATATAAGTTTCTGTGGCGATGGGCACACACAAAAGATGGAAGGAGAGGCTGTAACGCAAAGGAGTAGCCACTAGACGAGTAAGTAAGGTGACATGGCATATACCAAGTTTCTCGGTGAAATGTCTCACAGTAACAAAAAGAGAATGTTTCTTTTGTCTTGTGACGATGCAGAAGGGTGAGGCTCTCGGGTGGTGAGGTCAGCAGGGTGCTGAGGTCAGCAGGGTGCCGAGCCTTGGGAGAAGGCCTCTTGGCTGCCAGACAGAATCCACTGGGTTAAAAGAATCACGGGAGAAGCTAATAGGAAAGCTCCTAAGTCTTCTAATGGAAATAAAACCTCTGGCCCAGAACTAGGGTGATCATTCTCAAGCAAGGGGGTACAAAAGCAGCACCCGGTCTTTGTGAACCATGCGGATTATGCAGGGACAACTCCCAGAGGCTGTAATTTAGAGGACTGGCGGTGGGTCTCAGCGATGGTCCTGGGGCGGGCCGGGAGGGATAGGTGTCGGAAATCACCAAAGAATTGTTGAAGGGAGCTCTAAAGTGGGGTACATACACTGCCAATAGCAATGCAGAAGGGAAATGTTAGTCCTACTACTCACATCCACCTTTTCCTGTACCACAGAAATAAGCTTTACTGATGTTTAATACATGAACTGACAGTAGCTTGTGTACATGGAAAGTATCCAGCCACATCATGCAAAAAAATAAAGACATTTATGGCTGGATTTTTTTCTAGACAACCCTCATGTAATTAATAAATGCACATAAATTAAGGCTACACAATAGAAAGGGAAATTTACAAAAATAAAATTCAAAACTTGGGAACCACTGCAAAAGATCCTACAGCAAAATGTATGTCTTCCTCCCCCTCCGGACCCCTAGTCCCCCAAGTCCCGTCCCCATGTTCACCCATCAGCCCTAGCATCTGTCTTCTCTTGCCTTCCTGAGAGCGTCAGTGCATGTACAAGCTCACCTGAAGCTTTTTCTCTGGACACACGTGGCAGCGTATTAAATACATTGGCCAGTATCATGCTTTTCTTTTTTTTTTCCATGTAAAGAGATAAGTTGACAGCTCTACCTTGTCAGCAGACAGTGATGTGTCTCAGTCATTTTAAGAAGAGGGAAGCCATGCAATGAAGCGGTTTTGAGCGCTGGCACTAGGGCTAGCCTGTCTGAGTTCAAATCTCATCTCCGCCACTGATTAGCTGTGTGACCTTGGGCAAGTGACTTACCCACGCTGAACCTTATCTGTTAAGTGAGGGATATAGTATCTATTTCCTAGGGTTGAGTGAAGATTAAGTGAGTTAATGTGTGAAAATAAATTACAACAGTGTCTTGTACATAGTAAGTGCTTATTATTATAGAAAGGGATCCGGTGATTCTGATGGAGGTAGGCCAAGGAACATCTGAGAATCATCATCCTAAATTAATCTGATTTCATTCATTCATTCATTCATTCATTCAGTACTCACCAGGCATCGATCAGCGTACAGAAATGAACGAGAACATGGGAATGAAACTCACAGCACGGATCAGGCAGTCCTGCTCATCGCTCCACCCACCTGACTTGTCTGCAAACCTGCGTGCTCCCTTCCCCGTTCTCAATGGTACAATAAGGTATGCTCCGTGAACATGTACCAACTGAGGTAAGGGCAAACCTGCCATCATGCAGACAGGATCTCAAATGTTTCTCATGCAGTACAGACTGGGGGATTCAAAAAACAAGTGAAAATTCCTAAGACGTGACTGCTCTTGACCATCTTGTCACTTTGGAGACCAGAGCCCAGTGCTCTATCCCAGCAGGGAACCAGCATCCATGGTAAAACAGATCCGACCTTTCCCCACATCAACCTGTCTTAGGACTTGCTCTCAGCCAAAGGCACCAAAGCCTCCAATTAACACATCCAACAGTGGTAATTAATAACTGCTTATGATGTACGTACCATTCCAGGGGAATGTGTTCATTAGGAAGGAGGTAATTCAATCCAAAGGCATGAATGTCTAATAGTAGAATTTAAAGAAGTATACCACTCATCAGCGTCCATGTAATATTATACATAGACTAATGTTGTCACCCTCAATAGTAACAATCCCCCCAATATGGCTGCTGGTGTTTTAAAATTTACAAAACCCTTGAAACTTGTATTATCACAACTTCTCTGCGGGCTGAGTTCACTATTCCTGTTCTGCAGATCAGGACACAGGAAGGCATCAGGTGTAAATCACATGGTTAAACTCCAGGAGCCAGAAAGGGTCAGAGCCAGAATTCTGACTCTGATCACCGGCCTTGCTGTCCAGTCCTCCCTTCCCACCTCATTTCAGCCAGCTCTCACCAGCGGGGACAGACCGGGTGGACAAAGGAGACGTGTTATCAGTGTCACCCGTTGCCTCAGAGCAAGCACACTGCCCATCCAGTGGGGATCAGTTGTGAGGGTCGTCATCCGTCCCAGCATCCGGCACGTGGCCACAATGAGTGTAATTCTCACTGAAGTGCAAGAGGGGAGCTTGTGGGCGCAACTGGAAACAGTCCCCGAGCAGCGAGCTGCCTTGTTCACCGGTTCGGGTCCAAGACACCGCTCCTCTTGTTTTTACAGCTGCAATGCCCTCTGGTGGGCAGAGGTGGCACCACGCCCTGAAAGTCTGCTGAGCGGAGGGAGGTCACTCTCAGCCCAGGGAGGTCACTCTCAGCCCCTTCTCGTGGGGTACAACAATCCCCACACATGAACTCCTACCTGCCTGGGCACAAATCAGGCACGTGCATTCCTGCAACACTGGGTGACGTTCTCAGATTAAGGTGTAAGAGTACCCCCTTAAAGCTCCAGATACAGAATTATATCACAGATAACATTCCCCCCCATTATTTTAAACTGTATGAGTGTTCTACATTTCAGAGAAGTGCCTCCTTAGACAGACAGACAGACAGACAGACAGACACACACACACACACACACACACACACACACACACACACAAAGTAACAGACAGACCTAAAAGGTATCCGGCCCAAGGTTGCAAACAGAGAAGCCAACAAGATTGGGACTGTTAAGTGCTTTTCATGGCCCATTGTCATTTGCTTGCTTATTTGCTATTTTTCTAAAGTGGATTTAAATCTTTTCAGGTGGATTTCACTCTCTGGTTACCCACAGTTTTTTTGGTTTGATTCTGTGCCCAGGGCCACTCCTGCCCACAGCAGACGTAAGACAGGGATCCAGGAGGGAGACTGAGGCAGGGAGGAGGAAAAAGGGTGTGTTATGGGCTGAATCGTGTCCCCACAAAAATGCATGCATTAGAATTCTAACTCCCAGTGCCTCAGAATGTAACTGTGTTTGGGTATAGGGTCTTTCAACGGTAATGAAGGTAAAATGAGGTCATACGGGTGGCCCCTGACCCCACACGACTGGAGTCCTTGTAAGAAATTAGAAAACAGACACACACACACATACACACAGAGAGAGAGAGAGAGAGAGAGAGAGAGAGAGAGAGAAGACACAGAAGTAAGACAATCATCTGCAAGCCGGGAAGAGGCCTTAGAAGGAACCAACCCTGCTGACACCTTGACCTTGGCCTTCCAGCCTCCAGAACTGTCAGACAGTGCAGTTCTGCCTGTTAAGGCGCCCAGTCTATGACCCTTTGATATGGAAGTCCCGGGAAACTAAAACCGGGTGTGTGAATGAGTGGGTCATTACTGTGGGCAACGGGGGCTCAGCCCTGCTGGGGACCCCCGAGAAAATGCAGGGAGCACACCTGAGAACTGTGCCAGCAGAGAAGGGGTGGCTGGGTGCTTGCCCGGGGACGGCTGCGCACCTGAGAGCTGTGCCCCAGGGGCATAACTCCCGGGCCTTCCCGACGGCCCTGAGCGACAGAGCAAGTTGTCCTGCGGCTGGAGGACAGTGCTGGCAGGCAGAGGCCGGACCAATGCGGGCCGATGAGGTGAGACACCTGGAAGGATCACTGTCCACCTTCCCTACAGGTGACTGAGCTGTGGGCCAAGAGCACACAGGCCAAGCAAGCGCCAGCTGCGCCAGCCTCGCTCCTCCCCATTTGCTGTATCAATCTCCAGTAACACGCTTGCTATTATCTCACGGTGGCCTGGTCCATTCACGTCAATGACATGGCTCCTAGAGGGACGGGTGCACTTTTGCACCAACTGCCCCGCTGCCCCCAGCTCCCTTCCCGCAGACGCTAACAGGACTTTCCCTCATCATCAGGTCTCCGCCCGTGTTGCTTCCAGACCAGCGTGTCCAACTCAGAGCCCCCACCGCTGCCTCCGTCACGCGTCTGTGTAGGCGCCTTCGTACACGGTGCCCTTTACGTGCAGATTTATGTGCATTACGTCGTGTTTCTGTACCTTAATAGGAAGACAATGCTTGCCACTGCTACACAAAACAAGGCGTATGACAGCGATCAGTTTCTTTGTTCTATCAATTTGTAACATCCCCCTTCCAATGTCACCCATTGTCCCCTTAGTGTCAGAGGAAAGCTGATGGCAGGCCCCTGTGTGGAGTGCTGCTGTCTCAGCTAGAGCACTTGCAGGTGCAGTCTCCGGAGGCCTTCCAGCATGCCGCTGAAACCAACACCCGCCCCCGACTCCCCACCCCCACCCTCCCGTTCTACAGACGTGCAGAACAGAGCCCAGAGCAGCCGCGTGGTGTGTCCCCAGGTCACCGAGAACCCAGGCCTCTGAATTCCCTCCTGGGAGCCCTTCAGCTTCCTGATGCTGCTTGGGGACAGCGCTGAAGAAAGCAGTGCAGCAAGTCTGGCTTCCAAGGAAATGCCCTGTGAGAACGTGACCCTGTCATTGGATGGCACCTCCGCACCCTCGATGGAAATCCTTTTGCTGTTTAGTCACCAACGGTCTTCAGCTACCACCGTGCGAGCGAGCGCCTTCCTGGTTGAGAGACAAACTGCACGGTGTACTCGAGTGGCTTATTCCGCGCTATTGATTTTTCTAAAGTTTGTTTTGTATCTAATGATGTCACAGATTAATAACAAGCTGTTGCACTTGTAATCATGACAAAGTCCTCCCAGCTTCTATCTTTGCCCTCCCCCAACACTGACACAGCAGCCACAGTGAGTGACCCTTTGAATCAGATGACAAATCATGTCTTGCCTTCGCTCAAAATCTCCCAGTGGCTTTGCGCGGGGCAGTGAGAGCAAAGATCGAAATCCTTCCCGGGCCCAGGGTGGCCTGAGCCCCGGCCCTCCTGACCTCTTGGACCTCCTCCCCTGCCCCCTCCTCACTCATCCTGCTCCGGCCCCACCTTCTGAGCTCACCGAACATGCGTGTGCGTGCGGTGCCTTTGCACTTGCTGCACCCTTTGCTGGAACATTCTCCCAGATTTGTGCATGCCCACCCTTAGCCCTCCATTAGACCTTTGCTTGCATGGTGCCTTTTCCTCCTCTTCTGTGCACGAAAGGATCCGCTCATTGGATTCGCTGAGGAATCCCCAGCTCCTACGACACGGGGTAAAATATTCATCAAACTAATAGCATTGAGTATAAAAGGGCCACCTCTGTAGCATGTGGGTGTTTGTCGCATTCCTTATTAAAAATGATTCTGATAAGGGGTCTAAGCTTATGCAGGGGACAGGCCCCAGCCCACTCGACTGTAAAAATCTGAAATGCTGGCCGTTTCTGCGGAAGGGAAGTGAGTGCAGGTCTCTTGCATGGGCAGAGAACCGATGGTCGGCGAGATTTCAAGTTCAAATGTTAACAGTGACTTCTCACTGTCAAGGAGGAAAATAAAGACAAGGAGAAAGCAGGCCTCAATTCATATGCAACCCTTAGAACTATCTGTGGTGCACTAAATGAGCTAAACTCATAACGTCTTTGTGATGGCATTAACGAGCACTAGTAACTACTTTTAAATGTCAGTTACTTTTTCTCTGACACAGTCATGGAAGTAACTTAGCATGTTGCTCTCGTCTGAAAAATAAATTCTGAGAAGTTGTTTATTTGTGTACAGAGACTTCCTTTTCTTGAGTTTTGTACGAAATATCATAACCTTTCCTGCAGAACACACGGACACTGTTTATCTTTGGTCTGGAAGCTTTTCGACGGTTTGTGTCCAAAGCAACAATGTTCTGACATTTAGATGGAGTCAAGTATCTCGGGTGGGTTGTTCCGCTTCTGCTCTTTGATCTGAATGAATCCAGAAGCTTTCGCGCTTAGCAGTGACCGGCAGAGCAGTGTCAGTGATTCTGTATCCTCAGAACAAGGACTGCGACTAAAAGGCGCATCCAGGAGAGAGGCAGACCAGGAGGCTGAGCCGCAGGAGGAACATAAAGCACGGGCCGGGGGACCCGGGTTCATGACCTTGTTCAAGCTTGTTAACCAGCCTGGGCCTTGTGTGTCTCATTATAAAACTGGGAGAACAGTTCCCCAGTGGCACTGGCACCAATCACCACGCAAACTTTGAAACAGGCACATCAGCTGCCATTGTCACACTTAACTGAACACCACACACAGGGTATGACATCCCTTTGTTGTTTCTTCAGCTTTCTCTGACTTGGGCTGAAACCCCTAGAAGCAGAGGTGGAACACAGATGCTTACTCAGGGAGGGAGACAGAATGGGGCAGGAGGACAGTCCCGGCCGAGATGAGGTTCTGGCTACAGTCTAGCTGTGGCCTGGTGCCATGGAGAACTCTGAGGTGTGAGTGACATTACTGAGTCATCTTTACTTGAGGCAAGGGGGCCATCTGTCCTCCTACATCTGTCACTGGTCATCAGGGAGATGGGGCGATATACTGTCCCAGGCATTTCCATGTGAGACAGCTCTATCAAGGCCATCTCTGCAGAAAAGGCTGTAGTTGGGGGCCGTCACCAGCCAACCCTGCCTGCAGAGGGGGAAGCATGCCCCATGGCGCAAAGGAGATCTGGACCCGACACCACCAGCACCTGTGACAATCACCTTTCGGACTCAGAAACACAGACCATGACCCAGATCTTTCTCACACCGACTCCCTGTATAGAACCAGAGTCCCTGCTAGCCTAGTCAGACTTCAACTCCAAAACTAGCAGCAGCTTAAGAGAAACTGGACATGAGTTTAAGCATCACTAGCTATCTGTTGTTTACTAATGTCATTCACAGGCAAAAGCAAGGCCTGAAAACCAAATTCACCTGTGTTTATAGATCCAGCTGATGTCTATTAAATCCTACTAAGTGCCAAACCCTCTGCTAGTTATTTCCACATGGTAACCCATACTTCCTTACAATGACGGTCCTATGAAATCAGTAGATATGACCTTCCCTCTGCCAACTTTTATCTTGATGGCTCAGGAGAAGTGAGGCCCACTGGAACTCATTTGGGAGCCATAATTTTAAATGTTCATACCTTAAATTACCAAGATCTAAGGAGCTCGCTGAGATCCCCTAGCTCATACTCAGAGAACATTGATAGCTGTTGGTATGTCAATTCCGTAAACAAATCATTTGCACCCTCTGTGTGCGCCAAGTTGTACATGAGCTGCAATGAGGACCACAGCAGTCAAACCTGGCCCCTGCTGTCCAGAGTTTACAGAAGGGTAGGGGTTATTGATGGCACAAATGATTCCTCATTAGTGGTGGTATCCCCAAAGATAGATACAGAGTTAATGCAAGAGGCCTTTGCTGAACACCTTCTAACTGTCGGGCTTTGAACCAGGGTAGGGGCAGGGACCTGAAGCCACAGTCCCTGATAGGGAGGGTGTATGGTCTAATGATAGGATTTGTTCTTTATGGTCAACTTTCTGGCTCTTAAGTCTCTTATCTTAAAATCTAATCTTATCTCCACTTCAGGGTTGTGTTCAGTTTATTCTGGAATGGACAGGATGGCAGCAGTCCCTCAGTGACATGGTTCCATTGACTTATTCACACGCAAAGCATCAGGTCCTTGCTAGAGAATGCATGCTGACACGTGTCCTACTGGGACCACATTGGGCGAAACTGAGAACCACCTTAGATATTTTCCCTTTGGTGCCATAGAAAAAGCACATTCCTACAGAATGGGCTTAAATGTCAGTCGTAATCAAGAATAATCTGAATTGGTGGGAGTTCCCTGATGGTGTAGCGGCTTAAGGCTTCAGCGCTGGTGCTGTCAGCACTGCGGCCTGGGTTCGATTCCTAATCAGGGAGCTACCCACATACCAAAAAGCAAAAAAAAAAAAAAAGAATAATCTGAATTGGAAGAGTTGCCACTTGAAATAATTATGTTTGATTTACTAGACTAAGCGCTTTGACCAAGTGTCTCAAGTATCCTAAGATGCAAGCACTGATTTCACTTGAATTATCCCTCCTCTTTCTTCAGATTCCATTTCCATTCCACCCCAGAAACTGGAGGCTCTTGCTTTTTCTGAAACAAGGGAGATTTCTTTGTGACTATGGCACTGATCGATCTCGCCTCACATTAGAGCTATTTTTTGGACATATCTTGCGTCTTATTTCTCCTAACAAATCCCCTTCCAGATTTTCAGACCCCTGATGTCAACATACCTGTCCTGATTAGTCTATGGCACATGAAAGGCCTCCAGTCGGCAATGACTGTGTGGCAGGCTGGACCGATGAAAGAATGGACAAGTGCAGAAATGAGAAAATACTGCATACTCTGCTTATATTCTCCAGGGGCCAAGAGAGATGACAGGGCGTGATCCGATCCACCCCAAACAGAGAATGGCCAACAGGAGAACAGCTGGCAGAAGACAAGAAGCCTTACACTGTTGGGAGCCATGCAGGCTGGCTTTAGGGAAGTAAAACTTGTTTTACTTCTGCATCTGAGGAATGTGCCTGATATGGCCAGTTCTTTGGGAGACTCTAAAGAAAGAAGACTGTCTGAGTACTTGGAAGAATTGCCTTGGGAAACTGACTCCCTCTCATTTACTCTGACCTTCAAGTTAACTGGTAGAGAATAAAGGGCGTGTACTGCTCACTGAGGAATGTGGCTGATCTGGCCAGTTCCTTGGGAGACACAAAAGAAAGATAATTGGATTATGGAAGACAAGGCCCTAGGAAATCTGACCTCCTTTGTTTGCTCTGACCTTTAGGCTATTGCTGGAGAGTTAATGATAATAGATGATCTGCTTTTGAGGAAGGAAATGCAAATTTGTTTCTGCTGTACTGCTCGTATGCTGTCTGTGTATATTGGTGAGGAAAAATAAACTCGGGGCTTCAGTATTTACTGGAGTCCTCCCAGTAACTCTCTTCTCTCTCTCTTTTCATTAATCCTCACTCCCCCCCACCCCTCAGGCTGTTCAATTCTTCAGCTGGTTCCGATATTACACACAGTAGGTGCTCAGGGAATTCTCTCTGAATTGTCTGAATTGCATAGGTGCAGGCTGGGTGAAGGGGGTCCTGAACACGGGTATCGCGATTCCTGAGCACAGAAAAGGCGACGTTCCCAGGATAAAAACCACATCTTGAACACAGGGGAGAAACTCACATTGACATTGCCAAGTGACAACATTCTACCCCAGGGGATTACCCGGGCTCAAAAAAGGGTACGGACATGACACAAAGGTGTTGTGTTGATATTGGTGTCACTTCTGTAGTTACCAGTTTACACTGACTCTTCCAGAAAGAAGCAGTAGAATATTCATAGAAATCCACCCACTACAGATATGTAAAAGTAAGACTGGATTTGAAAAAGATGGTAGACATCATTCTCCGAAGGTCCCAGCCCGGTGCTTTAGGAAAGCAAGACAGCGGTAAAAGTGTTTTATGGTCTTAGAGACCTAACTCATTTAGAATCAGAAGGTTTACTGCTTCACCAATATTTATGGGATTACGAATTTATCTAAAATTTTGTTTTTGTCCCACATATCCAAGGTTATTAATGGTCCAGCTGCTGATTATTAATCTTCATTTCCTAAAACAAAACAAGGCCTATGTTTCTGGCAGACTGTACATAATACCCACAAAGCATATCCTGGAGGCCGAATTAAGCTTTAGTCAATAGCCCATTACAGCCAAGAGTTGTGAGCAAAAGCTGTGCGGAACTGTGTGTCTAGAGCTGGAATCCCATTTTGATGTAGGAAGGTTTTAGCAACATTCTATTTCTTTTTTCACTTAGCACATAAGATATGGCTTTACATCTTGGGTTAGGTTTTCTTTTTTTATTACACTCTGTTTTTGTACAAATGTTTTCTCTCTAGAAGTCAGGCTTCAAAGACAAGGCAAGAAAACAGGCTGAGGCAGCACCCATCCTCTGACAGGTAAGAAACAAGTTCTTATGAGGAAGAAATACTGATGGTATAAATACTGATTATGAGTTGAGCGGGGTTCAAGGGGTGCCAAGTGTTTTAGCTACCACTTTATTATATTGCACAGATGTAGAAACTGAGACTCAGAGAACTTCAATAATATGTCCAAGGTCACACAGATAGATCATTTGTGGTAAATAGCAAGTCTGAACACTGTTAAGAGCTCCACTCTTAACAACTATGTTATCTGTATCACCTACAAGAAACAAGCTAATTGACTTAATAACCCTTGTTGGCCAGGAGGACAGAATGCACTAGAAAATTGCTCAAACTTTCACTACTTTTTGCTAGAGTAGATGGTATTTTACAACAAACTTTCAAATAGAATTTGAAACTGACTCACTATAGTCTACCGTCTACTGCTAGGTGGTAGGTCTTGGGTTGTCACTGATGGCCTACCAGACGCCCAGAGAGAGAGCCAACTTAGATAACGATGAGAGTGGACAACATTGGAGCAAAAAGAGCTTTAGAAATAAGTCCAACTTCCATCTTTTGTCATGCCAGATGAGAAGTTATTTTGTATGTATGCGCTAGAGAAGAGGAATACAAGAAGGCACACATGTCTACGAGTAACACACATACTTCCTCATACATTTTTCTCTCCCCCTATCATTCTGAAATCATTATATTGCATTTCTTGGGTATTTGACCAATATTCAGTGGTATAGCTATATAAATAGTGTTCACAGTTAATCCTTTTAGAATTCTGTGATTTCATTCCTTCCCTACATAACCATTTGCTCTCCCTGGAATTAACCATTGTCTCTCTTTTTTGCTTTTGTTGCCCATCTAGCTTTTAATCTTCCTATCAGTAAGTCATTCCTTGATCTTCTAATATAATCATAAATCTCCTTTCAATGTACTTTAATCTGGTCAGGTAGCCTATCAGTTTTTTTTTGTTTGTTTTTTGTTTTGTTTTGTTTTGTTTTGTTTTTGTCTCAGAAAAATTCTAGAGCCTTCTTTCTGTCCTCCTTAGACATGAATTAGTTGCTCTTCAGGCCTACTGCATACCTGTCACTCCAAGACTTTTCCGTCATCTTGAGGATTCCCTTCTTCCTTCTTTCCGCTGAAATGTGGACCTGAGAATGGAGATGAAGCACCAGTTCTACAACTATGAAGCCATAAGCATGAGCACAGCAGTCAACGTGCCAAGGAGGGCACCATAAAAAAAGCAAACCTTGGTCCTCAATAGCACTGTTAACCTCCTCTATCAACTTTAGTCTGTCTTGCCCAGATGTCTTGAAATAAATAATTCTCTCTCTTTTTTTTCTGAGCCACTGTAGTTTTCTGTTACTTCTAGAAAAATGCATTCCAAACTACAACAGACACAGTGAGATGAAGTGACTTGTCCTAGTTCACACAAATAGCAAGCAATGGCAGAAACAGCATTTGATTTACATAGGTCACACAAAACACTATGACTATTGCTACTACTGTTTACTATGCAGTGAGCAGCATGCTGAAAATTTTCTCGTTTCCTATCCTGTGAGGCAGGAATTAGCTCCATTTTACAGAGAGAGATTGACTATCTTGCCCAAATTCTCAAAATGAGGGCAATGCAGAGTTAGAATTTGAACTCTAATGTGTCATCTAGGTCTACATATAAAAACTCCACAATATACTGTTTTCCACTTTGTGGTTCAGTGTTCATGCATGTGGAGAGTCATCATAGATTGGTCATAACCTTAGATTTTTGTCTTTGGAATTTGTGGCAGGCAGTCTCTAAGATGTTCCTCGGTGAGTCCTGAATCCTGGTGTTCATGCCCTTGGGAAATCCTTTCCCTTTGTGTGCAAATGGACCTAGTGACTCGCTTCTAACAAATAAAATATAACAAGTATGATAGGATGTCGTTGCCATGATCAGGTAACAAAAGACTCTGTCATCCATCTTGCTTGCTGTCTCTGATGATGCGATCTACCATGTTGCGAGATATTCTATGGAAAGGTACATGTGACAAAGAAGCAAGGGGTCCTCTGGCCAACAGCCAGTGAAGAACTGAGGCCTTCAGTCCAGTAGCCTGTGAGGAATGAAATCTCGATCACAATCACCTAAGTGAGGTTGGAAGCGTGTCCACCCCAAGTCAAGCCTCATGATGAAGACAGTAGTCTCAAGCCAACCCCTTGATTAAAGCCTTGTTAGGGACCCAGAGGACTCAGCTAAGCCATGCCCAGACTGCTGGCCCACAGAAGCAGAGATAATAAATGTGGGTCGGTGTATGTAACTAATTTGGGAGGGAGGTTAAACACTAGTCGATTATTAGTACAGCAATGTTCCTATGTGTACATCTTAGGGTGCAGGAAATCCACAAGTATACAACCAACACGACTATCGAGGTGAGGGTTTCTGAACAAGGGCTTTCCACTAAGATTACCCCTAAGTGGTCAGAATACAGTTTTTGCAATAATCAATATTTTAAACATGAAATGTGTACACTTCTTAATTAGATGATGCCTTTGGCTGAAGGTCTCCCAACAAACCCGGTTTTCCATCATTCTAGGAAGTTTTTTTAAGTCAGTGGCAGAAATAGATGTTTACCTTTAATGATGACTTAAGATTGTCCTACAGATCCAATCATAAAGCTTTTTGTCCATAATAAAGTAATTAGCATGGAGCAGTGATACTCCCAATGAAGCTGTATTTCCAGAAAGTGTGATTTATTTCCTGTTGATACAATGCATCTTTGACTCTGTCTAATTTTTTCTCATGAGATGTTTGGAAACACATCATTTCATAACCAAGGAATTAGAGAGAGGCCAATGACAGGTAAATGGCTTTATTAAATGCTGTCAAGCTCTTCCAAAGACTTTAGCCTGCACAGAAGATGAGTGATTGTTGGTCCCTAAACAATAGCTTACTTAACATTGCCAGTTTTCATTCCAACTTAATGAATCCATGGCGATGCTCTAAACAACAACCACTTAGCACTCTGCCACAGATCCCAATGATGGCATCTCAGCATTTTATTACTTTGTTTTCCTTTCCTTCCTTCTTCCATCTTCTGACAGGGCTTTCTACAATAACTTATACTCGAGGTCTTGCTAGAGAAGTGAGTGGTGAGAAACTCACTTCAAAAGGTGTGAGGGCAGAATTATGAGTTACAGCACTTTATTTCAGAAAGGCAAGAGCCTAGAATTGTTTACTACTTTGCTTTACTTACATTAAGACAGAGAAAGCAGGAGGGTCTGGACTTAGTATTCACCATCACAACTCTAAGGGAGCAAGTGAGATCCAGTGTCACAGGTAAATGGTCTCACATTCGGTCCTAGAAAGGGCTGGGCCTGGTATTGAAATGTCTTGGCTTCTTTGTGATCTGCTTGCTAAGTAAACAGACCCATGCTTACTATTTGACCTTGCTGTTAGGTTTAAAGGGTTTGTTTTTCCTATATGGGTTTGCAGGAAATGAATTATTAATATTATAATCTTATCAAAATATTTTTATTAAAACTGCCCCCACATCACCAGAGATAGAGCTTGGGCTATCTGATTCTGAGGTCACAGGGAGACATGATGACCAAGGACATGGGTAAAGTCAGTATCTGGGTTCACCTTGAACACAGACCAAGCAGTTATTTTTTGCTTGTATTCATGCAGAAGTGTTTATTGAGCATTTACTATGTACCAGACAGCATGTTAGATATCAAATATCCCCAGAGAGCAAAAACAGAGATCCTCCTTTGCAGGCTTTCAGTCTGTTGGGGGGACACAAGATGTCAAATCAGCATAGAAATACTATATAAAATTAAAACAATAGTAAGTGCCACAGGGAAGAGGGAGGGACTCCTTTCAGAGCAGATGAGGGGCAAGGCCACTTTGAAACAGTACAACCCAAGGGAGCACTATCCGCCTTGGAGGCCTCACCATGCTTTCTGCTCCGCATTCCTGCGTGGGGCTAGGAGGGAGCAGTGGGGAAGGGTGCGAGGGCGGTGAGCCAGCAGGTGTGCCAGGCTCCTCAATGTGACTGGGGTCCAGATAGACAGGTGAGAAATCGATCGTATCTTTAATCAGCCTTCTTGGTTTTCCAGGTCAGCACAGTCTGACACACAAGAAGGTCCCATCCAGGACACAGATGTGAACCAGGAACAAACTTGGCATTTGGCTGCAGTGTCCCATGGACTCTATCTCTAGAGAATGTGGTTCGTCCCAGGAGGACAGATTAGGAGCCCCAGAGGGAGGAAAAGGCTGAGTCTCCCAGGGCTGCCGCCCCTCACTGAGATCCTGGCCCTTAGTGTGAACCAGAAATGTAATTGAGGGGAGGAGTGAGCTCTAGGAAGCAAGGTGTGGGGAGGAAGAAGCAAGCAGAGCTCTGGAGTGCCACGGACCTGAGGCCGGTATGAGCTTGGGCTTCCCCAGAAGCAGAGCCTGAGGCAGGGATCACAGCACAAGTAGTGCATCTGGGAGGAAACACAGGACGGGGTGCGAGAGAGGGAAGGCAGACAAGAAAGGAATCCTTTTCCCGTCAGTTACACGGAGGGGAACGAAATCCTGTGAGCTCAATCCTGTGAGAATCCAGCGGGCAACTTGCACCTCAGGAGATGGGGTGTTTACCCACGAACTCCCACCAGTCATTGGGTACAGGTGGATGTTAATGCCTCCAGACTCCCCTCCTCATCCTGTTTACAGGGAGGAAGCTCAGGTGGGTAGAGAGCTGCAGGTAGGGGTGGACGTAAATGAGGCTGTAAGCACGGATGAGGTAAATGCCAAGGTGATAGATGGGGCATCGTCAGCAGCAGTTTCCACATTACTTACTTTCCCAGGGCCTGTTTCCACATCCATAAAAGGATGTGGAATAATAGCCATACCTGCATCTCTTGGGCCTAGAGTCTAGTAGAAAAGCTGCTTTCTAAGAATGGCTGCCATTCTCACGACATCTACACACTTAAAAGGTCCCCACGCATATCTGTTGGGTGACTGAGCCCTCGTAGTAGTCACACGCGGGAGCCAGCGTGTGCTGGTGCATGAGAGCAGACTGTTAAATTGTCAGGAATTTTGCAAGCCAGTTGTTAAACTGTTGGTAGCTCAAAGCAGCCAGGGTGTCTTTACACACCATAGAATCAACAAACACTGACAATCGAGCTTTTGTTTTTCCTTTTTCCCCCCTGAGAGCCAGTTTACCATGCGCCACTGATGCATATGAAAGACTTCGGCCTCGTATCTACCTAACATGTAAAATGTGCATTTTCTTTCTTTCGCTACGGGCCAAATGAAGGAACCCTCCCCCCACAACTCCCCACCCCAAACACACACAATAGAGATTGCTAGTCTCCTTTCCCCCACTTCTCCAGCTCTCAGTTTCACCTTTTTCCTGGCCCGTAGTCTTAATCATCTCCTTGACCAACTGTCCCTGGCTCCTCACCTTAAGCAGCAGGCTGTCCTCAGCCTGAATCATAAAAATGCCTGCAGTGACTGCAATCACAAGTGGGGACATGAGTTACAAGTTTGCGGTCAGCATCCCTTCCAAGGCCTTTCCAGACCCTGGATAGGTGATGACACCTGAATGACCAGCTAGGCCAGAAGTCAACAGGCCTCGGGCTCAATGGACTTTTCCATCACATAGCCACCCCATGACAGGGGCTTTGGGGCCTGCTTCTTGGGCCAATGCTTTTAAAGCTATTAACTGAATTCATTTCTCCTCATCTAGGGGCCATCGGGATATAAGTGATACCCGAGCAAGGCTTCCAGCCCACCCTGACCAAAGAAGTCAACATTCTCCCAGGCGGATCGCGAGACCCCGTCCCCTTTTAGATCAGACAGGGTGAGAGCTCCGTGGATCCCCAATAGGTAGGGACGACGACCACCTTCAGCAGATACAGAAGATGAGACCTCCAATCCCTCAGCTTCCCATAGAGATTTATGGGGTCACACCTCTCAAGAGAATGTGAGGAAGGCAGACAAAATAGGGGGGATCTTGGGATCCCTCCCATGTGACCCGCCCAGCTGGAATAGTCACCACCTTGGTACCACCCTGTCACTAGTAATCCCTGCCCCAGGGTAGGCAGCCACAGGAGGAAGTTCCAGGCAAATACAGAGAAGTTACAGCACCCCCACCACACACACACACACAATTCCTAATGCCTGTGCGGTAGGAGGTACGAGGACCTTCATCGCACCTAAACCTCATTACACCATCATTGTAGTATCATACATATGCCTGGAAGTTCATTAATGTCATTATAACAGGCTGAATTCTGGGAAGGAACATGCTAAGTGAGCAAAGGTGATGTGATGGACCCCCTATCAATCAAAAATGTCAATCCAAAGGCCCCAGGCAATTAAAGAAACTACCAAAGCCTCGCTAATTAGAGGCTCTGGAGCCCTTTACCTGCTGGAGCTGCTCCTACCTCTTAAGAGGGTGCTTTCCCCTTGCCTGGAGGCCCTTGAGCCACTCCTGCTCGCCCACTCCTACCCCTTTGGAGTGTTCCTTACTTCTAATAAACTACTCTTTCACCACTTTATTTCCGTGTCTCACTCAGTTTTTGTTCAGGACACGAGGACCTGGCCATCGCGCCAAGAGAGGCCCATTCTCCAGCACCACTTCCATTGAAATTGAAGTGAGCACTGAAAAAGCTACGCGGCTCACTGCATTCTGCTTCTCATTTCTGGTTGCCAACAAGTGAGCCACAGCTTTGGCTGTAATTTTTTATTCCTTTAAAGAAATAAAAGGAGGAAGATAAAGTTAATATCATAAAGTGTTACATCTGGGCAATGACCTCATGGGAATTTATTATTCCCTGTAGTTTTCTGAATATTTAAACGGTTTCATAATAAAACAAAAAGAGTGAGAAAAACTAAAGATGCTTTTTAGCTTCTGTTCTAGGATGACCCAACGTCCCATTTTAAATGGGACATAAAACAACAGCATTGTCCCATTTCAAATGATAGGTATGATCACCCTCGTCCCACTGGGCTAAATTACGTGCGTCAGTGTAGGCTGGCCGACGTACTGCTGAAAAGGGGACAGGACCGTTGTTTTCTGTCCCGTCCAGAACAGTACGTCTGGTCAGCCCAGCTTTAACATCGCATGCAAGGGCTGTCTGGAAAAAAATCCAGACCAAAATATCTCTATTTTTCATATTGCATGGCTGGATGCTTTCCAGACAGCGCATATTCATGTATCTATTTACTTTTTTAATTTTTACTTTTATGTTTACATAAATTTAAACCAAAAACACATTGTCTTTTACAAATGGTGTTTGAAATAAGTATTGTAACAGACATGGTTAGCCTTCTCATTTCTCTTCAGGCATTTCTAGTTGAAAAGCGCCTTCACAGTGAGAAGTACCAGAAAGCAGTAGGCTCTTTCCACACCGCCCTTAGCACATGGCTACCAGGTAGCCAGCCGGTCAGTCTAGGCTTATTATGCACTTTGGAAGTCCTTTCTGATAATGTTCTGTTTTAGTTATAACTATGTTTTTGCCACCTGGGATTAAATTTCTGCTACCTTCGAATTTTTTCTCAGGGGTGTAAATTGACTTCTTTTTTCACTATGGCTGTTTAACACAGTCCCTGTGTGTTGTAATTATTTTATTTAACTTAAAATGTCTCCCAATGCTCAGATACACTGGGGTGGGTAAGGATGTGGGAATTTCAGAACTTACATTGAGCAGACCTGGTTCCTAGACCTGCCTCCATCTCGATTTTCTGTTTCACCTTGGACAAGTTAGTATCTCTGGGTCCAGTTATTCATTCACAACATGCACAAGATCACAAACTGGTTTGTGCCTTTTGAAAGCTCATATTTCCATATTTTACCTGTGATCTACTGAACCACAAATCCTGGGGTTGGGAATTCAGAAAACTAATATATTTTCCAAAACCTCTCCCAGTGGTTCTAAACAAATCAATCCATGGATGCATGTTTAGAAAAAAATAAAAATGTAATAACGGCACATGTGTAAGGAGCAGTGGCTAAACACTTTATACAATGACCCTATGAGCCCTGCTTTCATAGCTAAGGAAGTTGAGGCCCAGAAATGTAGAGAAACTTGCCTAGGGGTACACAGCTCATCAGTAGGGGGCTGGAGCACCACCCCCACCAGTCCATCTCCAGAGTCCCTGCTCCTCATTACTGCACATGGCTCTTCCTAGGAACCGTTGAGTTAGATGAAAGAAATGATGTTTTTCAAATTTATTGGCAACTTTGTAAAGCTTTTAAATTGGCTTTCTGATATCTCTCTCTCTCTCTCTCTCCCTCTCTGACTTAAACTGTTTGTAAATAACTTCTAGGCACATAGGGAGAATTCTTTTACTATTAATAAAGTGACTCTTCGAAAATCTTCCTGTTTGGAAAACCTCCTGCCCCCGCTTTTCTTGCCCACCTTTGCTTTTGTTCACCAAGACCCCACAGAGTTGCCATTCCATCCCTGAAATCCTAATGATGCTCTAGCACTATTATTAGTTAACGGCATGAGTACTTCATGTGAGCTGTATTACATTACCAATCAATGACAATGCATACACATGTCCCTGGCTTTTTTGGTGCTAGTGCTAGAACAATGGGCCAGCCTCTCTTTGGCTCTAGGAAATGTGGCCAAAGGAGCCAAGGAATGGACAGGGCTTCTTGGGGGTCCCCTCAGTCCTCACAGCTGTATGCTCTGCCTTCATATTCAAAGTCTGGTCCTCAGCTTCCACTAACTCCTCCTAATGGTTTTTCTCACCATGTAGATGTTGGGTCTGTGCTCCTCCAGATGCTCCCGACAATGTATGTGTTCTGGGGTTATCATCTGCAACTAAGACACTCCCACGCACAGGCACGCGTGCACGCACACCTAACTAAGCATCATCCTAATCATCAGTTCCCTCTCCTCGAACAATATTATAAGATATCTTCAAAATCAAAATTCAAACTCAAAACCCATGAACATCCCCTGTCCACACGGACTCTGGCACTACTATTAATATTTCCAGTTGTCCTAGTCAATACCTACGCATCCTCCTTTGCCCCTTTCTCACATTCAGCCTCTTCCTGTTTGTAAGCCGCAGTGATCCCCGGCATGCTAATGGCCACCCTGCCTCTAATCTGGCTCCCTCCCACTCCATTCTAAGCAGAGCAATCTTTCTAAGAGACAAGATAATGTCACCCTACGTCCTGCTGCCACAAGAATACAGTCCAAATTCTTCAGCAAGGGAAATGAGGTCATCAAGTGTGACCCCTGCTTATCTCCCCTGCTTCCCTCAAAGGCACTGACCTCCAATTTTGAGGAACCCCTGTATTTTTCTATATGTTCTCTAGCAGGTGGTCTTTTGCATAAAACTTCCTCAGGCTCCACTCTTCTGTTAACCACTCACTACTTGCTCTTTGTTATCCAACTTAGGTGTCATTTCATCCAAGAGAGCATGCTGTCCCTTCTCTATGGCCCACGTGTTTCCCACTGTCATTCATCACACTTGCTGTCACCACTGCCTGATTTTAACTTCACTGTAAGCTGTTTAAGGAAAGGAACTATGTTTTCTTTGCTGCTTTCATGGTTCAGAAACCGGCAGCTGTCTGGCTCTCAGCGAATGTTGACTGAATAAATTAAGATTAGTTTGCTTTTCATCAGCCAAGGGTCTTGGGTGTATTTAATATCCAAAATGGCAGCCCGGTTAGAACATTACATAAAAAATAAATGATGCAGAAAGGAAAGACACAATTTCATCTTATGTTACCAGGAAAGGCACAAGCTCTGAAGCCACTACCCCCATCTATTCAAATAAACATGATAAGATGGAAGTAGTGTTCTGTTTTTAAAATAGGGACCTCCATTTCTGATTCTGAAAATAAGAAAAATGAGAAACTTCTTTCCAAGTTAGTACCCAAGAAGTTTCTGTGCAGGTAGTTTTAGCAGCTGTAATTTGACCCAGAGTACATTCAAATCCTTGTGATGATACATAACACCAAAGTAGGTTTGTACTTTCAGAGTAATGTGGAACACAGCTAAATGTATGATGCTGCAATAAAATAATATAGATTTCAAAGGCTATTTCCTGAGTATAGATTTCAAAGACCACAAACAAAAATTTTTTTCCCTCTATGTCTGTTTACCTTCCCAAATAACTTACAAAGAACTGCTCTAAGATCTATAATCATCTCTGCCATCTCGGGGACTATTAAGAGACAGTTTACCTGACACAATGCAGAATAGAGGCCCACATTGAAGGACACTGCAAGTTACACAGGACTAACTCTGGTTCCCTCAGAGGACAACTTTCTTTGGGGTCTGAGTCATATAGCCTAATTACACACCTCTCTTCCAATCACCTGAAGGACCAACACTGAAATCTCAGTTCATTCAGCAGCATAGAAACCTCATTAAAAATGCTGTGTATGCAAAAGGTCAACAATTCCTCCCACTGGGGGAGGGGAAAAAAAGAAAGAAAGAAAGAAAAGAGAAAGAGAAGCCCTCCAAGCAAAACAACCAAAAAAAAAAAAAAAAAACCAAAACAAAACAAAAAACTGTAAATGTTAGTAAAGGAGGAAACGCAAGCAACTGCCTGCTGGAAGCAGACACCCGGGCAAACCACAGAGTGCAAAGGGACACTCCGTCATTCATCATGGCGCGACAGCACTGCTCCTGGGTGAGCAACGTTCTGAGCAATTAGAGATGTATCACCGAGTCAGATGTCCGGTTTTCACAGGAATACTATCAAAGTAAATACACTCAAGGTAATTTACTTTCTCTGGTGATTCAGAGCGCTCCAGGACATGTCAGGGACTTGGGAGAAATCCAGCAAACCAAATGATCCCTTCATTCTTATTTTTTTTATCACCTGAGTTTCTGCAAAGCTCTGCTACCCAGAGCCTTGTAAAGACAAGGACACTGGGCGTCCGTGCTGCCATTTCACAAAGGAGGGTGTGGAGGCTCTGGGCCTCTCCCAGTTTTAACTCATTAACAACATACTTTTGGTTAGAAACTTGTGTTGACACAGGGAAAACACAGTTATTGGTTTGTGCAACCATACTTTTGTGGGGGGTTTTTTCCTATGTAGACAGAGCTAAGTTCTTCTACCACTGCTGAATTTCAGTTGAGTTGTTAGAAAATCAGATTTGGAAGACAATTTGCTTTGTGGTTGGATCAATTAATTCTGAGAAAGCCATTTGGTGCTTTTTTGGCATGTTAAAATTTTCAGGTATTTTCTCAAATAGTTCCTTTATGACATTTTTGTGGTCGTCTTTAAAATTAATATTCTGATGCTAAAAAACCCAGAGTGCATACAGCAGGCAAAAGACAATCCACAAAGTGAAAAAAAAGAAAAAAACAAAACAAAACAAAAAACCAACCAGCATCTAAGGAGTATAAAAATACTAAGTTTTGTTTTTCTTCCCAAGAGAATGTTGTGATATCCATCAAACATGATTTCAAGCAGGCTAGCGCATTTATTATTAGACACAGAAATGCAATTTTTTTTCAAACTTTCCGTATTAATGACAGCTCCAAGGGATTATTCCCATTTAGGAGGTTAGGAGTCATTACGCTTTATTATCTTCCACGCCAACCAATATTATTAGGGGCACGTGAATTAAATATTCAAGGCATTTACTGCATTTATTGACACATCCCAAGAGTGAATTTATTCATAGCATTCTGTTTGGATTCACGCTTCCTCAACCATTAAAAAGTCTTCCACCACATGCCTTTCATAGTTTGACAAGTGTCAGCCTGACTCTACCCATGAGCACAAACAGGTAAATCAATAAAGACAACAAGGTGAGCTAAAGAAAAAAAAAGGCTTAGCTGTTTCCAAATGACTGCACTAATCACCCCAACTGTGCTTTTGCTGAAACATCTTTTCCTTAAAGAACTCCAGAATCTCACATCCACTCTGGCCAGGACAGAATTATGTCGAGCTCAAACTATGCATCTATTTGCCATTCAGTTTGCCATGTCCTTTCAATTTGGGGGGAGGATTTCTTTAAAATGAACCACTAAAAAAAAATAATAATAAAAAATTTTAAAAAGCCAAAAAATAAGGGCAGTCATTTTTCAAAATGGGTAAGTATCTAAATCACTGAAAAATCTTTGCCTTGTGGAAAGGTTGATGTGTGTAGTGTCAATTCACTTTTTTTGTTTCTAAATTTGATTTGGTGAGTGGGTTGGAAACCTGTAAGGCAAAAATTCTCTTAGGCACCTGGGATGTTTCTGAAGCAACATCTTAAGGCTAGATTGCATCGGATATAAAAGGAGGGCACCGAACAATCACTGTGTATAATTGAACTTCTGGGGACTCCCCAGTAAGCAGAGAGTAAAGGTAACAATTTAAAAACAACTAATATTTTGTTAACAGAGGCCACTGTTGAGTACTGCAAGGACAACCGGCACTCTCGCATTAAAAAATTATCTCAGTGGAGAGGAGGAATCAAAATGCAGATAGTTGACCTGTCAATGACAATGAGATGCTTTGGGAAATATTTAAGATCTAGTAGGTAAAAGTTGACCGTCAAGGCAATGAGAAAAACCTGCAATGTGTAGGCAGCGAGGGAAGAAACGTAGAGAGGAAACATGGGAAATTTTGGAAGATGGATTATTTTTATTATTCTTTTTTTGAATATACCATCAGGAATTCTACTCAGTATTCTCCGAAACTAAGCTTACGAGTGGCCCACTTTGATGTCCTAATGTCTTATTTCCTCATGACACCCAGTAGATGAATTTCTGAAAAGCTCCCTTGCAGATCAAACACACAGGAAACATGTGACACCAAAAGACAGATCTGGAGGGAAATGAGACCTGTAGCCATGGCAACCAGAGTAATCAAGCAGCACATTTTCAGAGTTGGGAATAGGAAGGATTCAAAACATTACTAATGTGTGTGGGGTGGGATTCCTCCCTAGCTCACTCGGGGGTGAGTGGTGACAGGAAAGAGTCGGTTTGGATGGATTTGTGTTGGGTGAGAGTCAAAAGTAGGATCACAAAGCTAACGTACGACTTCAGCACATCAGGCAGCCCACACCCACCCACCCACGAAAGGCGCGGAGCCACACCGAGTGTGTTTCCTCAAACCCGAGAAGAGGTCCAAACTGTAAGGTCGCAATGAGATTAAGAGAAGAGTAATTCCCGGCAGAGGTAATGCTCTGCTGAAACCAGAGGGAAGGTTGGCATTCTTGTGATCATCCCCTCACAGGGGTGCCAAGAAAAGGTGCACACATTTTAAGAGATGTTGTCTATATAGCACTTTTCAAAGTTGAATTGAATCACAGTAGCAACGTGTAGAGTGATGTCCGCTCAAGAGGCGGCATTAACCAAATGCATGCTGGTGCCGCCATGTGACAGGCAGGACAAAGAAAATGGCAGAAGCACAGTTGTCATTAGAGGAACGCATGACCATTTTGAAGTGGTATTGAAATTCTAGAACGTTGTTTGAGTTTCTGCCATGTTCTCCTGACTTAACCCCTTCACTTCTACCTACGGGGGGGCCTTCCAGGATGTGGGGTACCACAGAAAACTGGGTACCCTGGTGGTACTTTGGGAAGAAATAGGACCGGCATGTGCAGTGATACAAGTGGTCACTTTGGTCGGCGTTGCTCAGGCAGCAGTTCCCTGTGATCAGAAGTGTCTGGACGCTGATGGTCACCACTTTGAGCACCTCTGTAATTGCAGACGTCAGATGTGACTTGTACTCATCTTTTATTATCGGTATTTATTGACTATTACAATTGTAATCATTTTTTTCCTTTCTTAAAATGTGTATACATTTTTTGGCACCCTCTGTGTATACAAGGCTGTCCAGCAAGTACCCAGCCATGTAACTATTCTCATTGTATTGACAATGGCTAGATTTTTTTCTGGACAACCCACATATACATTTTAGGCACCTGCAGCATTGGGACAATCCTTCCAATCAGGATGATGGCAGCTTAAAGGAGAGAATAACCAGAAGGTGACCAGCAAACCAAAGAAATCTTTCTAGAGAGAACAGAAGTCCTCTGAATAAAATACATAGAAACTCAGGACCCTCCCCTGGCATCCAGTCTAACCCACCAAATCACTCTCGCCCACCCCACCCCCACCCCCACCCCCGCCCTGCGGACCATCAATTACCTGAGACCAGGGACCCTACACACGTGGGTCTCTATCAGAGCTTTCGAACCTTGGCGTGGGTAAGAATTGCCTGGGAAGTCTTTACATATTTAAATCCTTAAGATTCGATGCCAATGGTTCTAATTCAGCAGGTCCCAGGTAAATCCAAGAATCTGCATTTTTACCTACAGGGAATCCTTGGACCTCCATCTGACGATCACTAGCCTAAGGGAACCTTTGTACCTTGGAAAGTCCAGAGAGTATCAGGCAGACTCGACCTCTTCCGCCATCACAGGGAAGAAAAGGACAACGACAAACGTTTGCGTCTTTAATAAAACGTAGTTTATATATGGAATCGGGGTGACATGTTAAGTGATATTTGGGTCGCTCCAGGCTTATCCTGGAAAAAACCCGGACATTGCCTATAATTAGTTATGGTGATTGTCCATGAGGGGTCTTGGGCTGATAAAATGGTGGAGGAAATGAATGGGGCTTTGGGAATCAGATTGGTCTTAGGAAAGCCATTCCCAGCAGAAAGTCTTCCCAACACACAGTGGCCCAGGGGACTCCTGAATAGAAAATCGGGCGTCCTGATATGATCATGGCATGACCACCTGAAACAAGGGGAAATAATGCCGGAAAGAGGTACAATAATAAGTGTTTTCACCCTATTATCAATCATAATGAATGGTCATGGTATAAAGCTAACATTGCAATTATTTCACTTCTACAGCCATGGCTTTAAGGAAAACTGGCTATCTGACCTCTTTCAAGTAGAAAAAAAAAATTAAATGAATTTTATGGGACTTTTACACCACTAAAACAGAGACAGTTAAATGTACAAGTGTTAAAGAAAGTCAATGAGGTTTTAATTCCCATGTTCATATTTCTAAATACTCTAGGATAGTTGGTCATTTGGCTGAATTTTAAGGCAAAATATGCAAAATATGAGTATGTATCTTTCAACTGACTGTTCTGTTACCTCTGACGTCTGAAGCACTGAGAGGAGACAGAAATGCACAAGGCCACTTTTAAAAACGCAGGGCCCTTTAAGTACGACAGATGGGTCCCCTCTCTCTTTGCTGGGCTCATTACGGTTGCCCCCGGAGTCTTCGATGCTGAACTTCCAGAAAATGGAAATGATGCCGTAGCCTAGCATCTTATTTTAAAAGGTTCATGGGACGTATGCCCTGATGATCACAGCACTCCAGTCTGATTTCCATTCTGCTCTCACCCAGACAAGTGAGCTCACAGTGACACCAGGGCATTCGAGGAGCGATAAGTCATAGCCACCCACTTCACCCCGTAGCAGGATACCTCACTGGGCCGTTTTCTGCTGCTTCCCAGGACCCACAAAGATGGGCTGCTTTGCTAATTCATCTACCAACTAAGTTTACCAACTACAGGGGGCACTAACTAACTGACATGCTCCAAAATACAAAATACCTCTTCTCTCACTTACCCTAAGGCATCCAGAGCAGAAGGTGCTATTCACAATGGAAACAGAGGAAACTTTGAATAAAGCAAGTGGCAAACCTTGCATAAGCTATCGACAGTAGAACTGAGTTTAGAACTCGGGCCTCCTGACCCCTTGCAAGTGGTGGGCAGGTCTCTTACTGTCCGGCTTGATCATGCTCCGTCGTGAAAGGTCCTCATCCCGAAGGCTTAGCTTTAAGCATTTATTGAGCATCTATTCCATGCAGACACTTGTTTCGCTGCGCACGTCCAGACCTCTTCTTGTTTTCTACTCCCCCGTCCTGAGAGAGCCACGGTACCCTCACCCGTGCAAAGAAAGGTGGATTTTCCCTGAGCTTTCTCTCTATCTGGCACCAACTCTAGTTTGTTTTCCGTACAGGACGAGGAGGAGGCGGATACAAGTTATTCGGGTCGTAATAATCACGCTTGCCTAACTGATGCCTATTTTTATTTCCAGAGACGGTGGAAGACGCCACGGCCCACCTGCTTCTGCTGGGTTAGTAACGCGCGCGTTCTACGGGCTGCTTCACGGCACGCCGTAAGAAAGGACTCTAATAACCAGAGGGTTCCTGCTTGTTCTGGCCGCTTGTCATGCTGCTGGCCTGAAATCATTTCTTTCTCTGAGTCACCTTATTACGGCCCAGCTTTGTACTTGTCCTACTACATAAACCAGCAGTTTAAATAGGAAAAGAGATCCGATCCTCATTAATTGCAAGTATTCTTTGAGACAACTGACTACCAAAAAAAATAATAATAATAAAAAATCCAACACAAGAGCAGATGTGGTCTAATCTATCTGGTCCTCATCTCCTAAATTATTTCAGAAGAAATTGCTCTGACATAGTGCAATTCTGCTGTCACGTCCATTTGTATATAACAAGGAAAGTTACAATATTTTTCCAATAAATGGCTAAGAAGGAAAGCCCTTCTCCGATGTATTTTCTGTACGGCAGGACTCGTGTTCGGAGGGCTAGCTTTTACTTCTAAGAAGGTTTATTACCTGTGCTGTCAAGGCCTTTTCACTTTGCAAAGGGCTTTTATGCTCTCCCTCTCAATAAATCCTCACCTCAGCCCAAGGAGAGAAATGGGGCAAGTTGCCAGTGAGGAAGGTTCAGGATTGTCACAGGGCGACCGTGCACAGTCTGAGGTCTTACCGCAGACGGAGGCAGGAATTAGGCCCCTGAACTCCTGGGCCAGGGGCCTTCGCCTTCAGCACTGCCGGGATCTGACCTAAACGGGGAGGGGGTGAAGAAGCTGCAGCACCCCAACCTTTCCTCTGTCCTGGTGTCTGTCACCCCATCTCCCAACGGGTTCACACTGCAGAGCTGGGCCCTTGGCAAGACCTGGGTAAGACTTGCATTTAGTCTCAGCAACGCCAAGGCCATCAGCCCCACGCCACCTAACCGGGAAAGGGCTCGGGAGCATCGTGCTTAGTTTTCCTACAATGGCTCCCTGGATGCCTTCTTCACATTAAAACTTTTCCAATGAAAATTCGGCCGGGGTCTCCCTGCTTTGCAGGTACCCTAAGAATGGACCCACGAGGGTATCAAAAGGGGCCACTTGGAAGTGAACGGTGAAGAACACACCCGTAACCGCCCGCAGCAGGGCCTCCCCCAAACCAGAGCCCCCGGGGGGAAGGCGGCCCCGAACCGAGGCGGACAAACGGCGGCCGGCCTGCGGGGCCAGGGGGCCGATCGCCCTTCCTTCTCGGGTCCCCTCCGCATCAGGGCCACGTCGCTCCCGAGTAACCCGGCTCCCCCAGAATCCTTCCAACTTAGCACCAGTGTGAAGGACTTGAGGGAATCCAAACCTAATGTCCTTGCTGGCGACGGTGGCAGAGAGGGGAGTCACAGGCCCCAGAACCCGATAATAAGCATGCTCCTCCAACTGCGGGCAGGGGGTGAAGCCCCCACTGTGTCCGGTACCTCGGCAGGTGGGCTTTAACGGGAACGGTAGGTGTGCATTTCCAACCACAGCGTCTGCAGCCGGAGACAAGATTTAAGTTCTGTATCGGGGCGGCGCGGTGACACGTGGTCGTGGGGCTTGCTCCCAGCTCCGAGGTGCCCATCCAGACACGCAGGTCATGTGCTGCTGGTGGCCGCGGCCACAACGGCCCAATGGTGCTTAAATTCGAAGGAGAACTCCAACAGAAATTATTCGTGGTTCACAAGGGCAGACCGCCGGCCACTTCCCTTGTAAAGGAGCAAGACGGGGGTAACCGGGCAGCCAACGCGCACGAGAGCCGCTGCGTGCTGTAAGCGGCCATGTGCCACTGCTGAAACACTTGCCTCTAAATTGTGTTTCATCTGAGCCCACGGAAACAGGGAGTAGCCCCTTAGCCTCTGGCCGCCCTGGAAAACGACTGACCGCGTGACGGTCACTCCAAAGACCCGCCTGCTCTCGGTGGCCATCAGGATGCTCACTGTAGCAGAATGAAGCGTCCCCGCAGGCCTCACCGTCCCCTGCCTCCAGGGACGGGGCTCCTGGGGACAGGGCAGAACCACCTTGCAGCCCCGTGGCATGCTGGTCAAGGGCGGGGGCTTGTGGCTTCGGGAAAGTGGACAGAGTGCTAGAATTGCCTGCCCCTCACACTCCACGTCGGGGCCCCCGCTCCTGCGCGCCCACCTCCTCCTAGCCCTCCTCCCCTGTGTGCAGCCTGGGCTCTGGGAGTAATCCTGCCCTGAGGATGGAGGAGGAAAGAGTGGGCCCCCACCCCGTCCTCTGAGGGCCAGCACCCCCCTGCACTGCCCTCCTTCCCTCCTGGAGTGCACGGTCTGAAGAGACGCAAAGCGCCTGGACCCCTGAAAACGCAAACAGACTAGAGCGCCCCTTTACTTGCACTGAAAGTTACCTGAACGAAGCGCCAAGCTGCCCGGTGGTAACTGGCTGTGGGGGACCAGGGGTGGGATTTATTGGTTGCTCACGAAGTATAAGACACCCCGCCCCTATTGTTCCCGGGACCCCCTGCTAAACCCCACCGTCTAGCCACCATGACATATGTGCTGTCATTTCACACGCCAATCCTACCCTTTAAAATCCTCCTCCGTCATTAGTCTTCCTTTTACTCCTGGCAGCTCTCCGCCGCCCACTGAAGTGGCTGTCCCTTCCCTGTGTGACAGGGTCAGTAAGAACCGAAATTCATCAAAGCTCCTGGCTGTGCCCAGCAAGCCGGCTACAGGTACAACCGGCCTTCATTGATGGAGCGACTTACTGAGACTCCACATTAAAACATCTGCTTTGGGCCCCGTGACCGCCGAGGCGCCCCCCGACCTCTCCCTGGAGCTCAGAGGTGGTGACAGCAGCGGAAGTGCAGCTGCTCCGTGATTAAGGCCCTTCGTCCTCCCCCAGGGAGTGGCGCCCTGAGATGCAGGGCCGACACCACGTTACCCGCCATCATGGAGGGGGAGGCCCATCGCGGAGGGGGAGGCCCATCGCGGAGGGGGAGGCCCGGGGTAGGAGCCAGCAGCTCACCTCGCTCAGTCAGACTTCCAGAAGGCCGCGTCTGGGGTCGATGGCTCTGTTAGCATGCTCCCCGTGCCTCCCAGCCTGTAGGGTCTGCAGAACTCTCTCCCAAACGTGCAGGTACGGAGAGGACAGAAAGGTGCCCAGGGCAGTAACACTGGGGCTCACCCGTGGGGACGGCTCACAGCACGGCGGGGAGTTGGACATTCCGAGTCACTGCTGGCTGGGCGGGACGCCTACCATTACCTCCGTCTGTCGCGCTCAGAGCACCAAAAGGCCTATGTCCTCTTAAAACACGTCCCTTCCGAAAGGCCGTGGGAAGATGCTTGCCGGGTAATTTGTAAGCATTTTGGCTTCTGCAGGCGCAACCCTGGAAGGTGGCTCTTGGAGCCCCTTCACCCTGGGGTGGAGGTGATGGTGGGGGAGGGGATTGGGACAGGCTTTCTGACAGCAGCCCCCCGCCCCGGCTCTCCCCATGCCACACGCACTCCCCCACACCTGTACCACGGGGGTCACGCATGTCCTATCAATAAACTAGGACGTCAGAAACATGGCACTTGAGGTGACACTGCCTATCTCCACCGCGTCACCTCCAGCTAACCAATCCCAGCACTGTTTCTGTACCGAGTTCGCCAGACGGCCACTACTAGCTGACCAAGGCGAAGGAAAGAGATGAAGCCATTGCTGATGCACGGCCCCCCCCGGCCTGTCCCTCCACGTGCCTGAGGGGCCTCTTACCACCGCCTGCCTCTCACAGCAGCTCCACGCTGCACTCATTCGTGACGCTCCTCGTCCCCGAGCCGCTGCTCACACCGCGCCCCTCATCTGGGACACCCTCCGCCACCCCCGTCCCCCCTGCTTCCGCCATGCTCCTCCAGCGCTGCGGCTTGACTCCCAGTCAGTGACCCCACGGGGTCTCCCGCAGGCTGCGTGTCGTGCTCTTCCCACGTGCCCCACCCTTGCCCGCACATGAGCCCTGTCGGTGCACTTCCGTCCCGCTTAAGGACGCCCCATCTCTGAACCCGGCTTCCAGTCTCAACCGTAAGTGACAAACGCACAGAGCAGGCAGCTGGGCCTTTCAGTGTTACACCTCCAGTGCCCGGGCCTGTGCGCGGCGCAGGGCAGCGCAGAGGCGGTTACCGGGTGGGTGAATGAATGAACGGACCACGTGCACGTGCCTCAGACGTGGGGAGTGGGAAAGGGAGGGAAACGTCACTTACAGACCACCTAGCATTCACTCCAACCAGCGCACCCACGACACCGAGTGTCCAGGTCACCACGTGCGGTAGGCCCCCTGAGACCGGGTGTCTAGGGCCACCGCACGAGCCCTCCCACCACACACTGGCCAGCCGACCGATCTGGGCCTGAGCATGAGCCACTCTCCCCAGACAGGGCCTTCACGTTATGTTTCCTTTTAAAGTCTCTTTAACTCTGGGAGACTCCCCCGTGCCCAGTCCAACACTAATCACGTCGGACTGCTTGTCACTTCAGTCAGCAGCCGCGGTGAAGCTCTGCCGTCCCCACCAAGCCTGCTAGCGCCGCGCTGATAAGAAGTGACAGGAGACACAGCTAGCACATGCACACCACCCACTCTTGGCCACACGCGCGATTTAGCCGGAAAGCATTTGGGGCGAGGAGGAAAAGGGGGGCTGTTTCCTCCCATTCGAGGCTGGAACCCGGAGGACGGGTGCGAACTGCTCTCTAGACAGCGCTGGGACACGAACTATATTACGTGACGCAGTGTTTTTCTTGGGTCACAAAGGTCATTGCTCTTTCCTCCCCAACATAAAAACAGGTGTCCAGTTCCCATTACAACCGTGCTTTCCAAGGGCCCAGACGATCGTCATTCACGCCCCCCGGGGTCACTCTGGGAGCTTCGGGAGACAGAGGGTCGTCCACTCTCTGGCTCCTCAGCAGCTTATCCATTCAGCCTATTTGCTGCAACGCATGTTCTCTTCCATAAATACGTTTAACCAATATTTGCTGAGTGTCCGCTGCGTGAAAAACGCTGGGCTGGGGGGCCCGGCGGCAGACGCACACGGGAGGGCAGACTGCCGACCCAGGCTGAAGCGGAGGCCTTCTCGGGAGATCCCTCCGGGCATCTTCTCCACCGGCCATCTGACCTGGCAAAGTCCTAGTGAAGTTTCTGTGGTTCCAAACCGGTCTTGCAGCATTTGCGACAGGATGTGCCAACTTTATGTTCTGTCCCTCCCGAGAGGCAAAGCAGAAGTAGCTCTGGGGTACGAGCAGAGACCTTTATTCCAAATGCAACAAGAATCGGTTCAGCCATTCATGGAAGATACGGCATCCGCGATAATCCTAATCTAGAATATTCTGGCATGAAAACTAGGGGGGAAATGGTAACATAACGAAGGACTTCCAGCCACTGCAAGGAATTCCCAATAACAAAAGGTGTTGGAAAGTAAAATGAATCATTAATATATAATAAAATTTATAGTAATTAATAGCAAAGTGACATTTCATCTTAACACCTGCTACCAGATGTCACCTTGGGGAGAATGAAAACTGGTGGAGGAATGATGTAGAAGGACTTGAGGAGGTGGTACGAGCGAAGGACTTGGGAGCAGGATGTCTGAGAAGGGCAAAAGAAAGGGAAGGGCTTTCCTTTTCTCCTAAGTGCAAGCAACAGGAGCCAGGAGAAAAGCAAAAGAGGCTGTGGGAGGGGCAGAGAGGGGCACACCCAGACAGCCACTGTGCAGGCTGCGCGCCCTGAGAGCGGCAGGAGGGACTCGAATACCCAAGATTAAAGGTGTTTTACGTGCAGGTGGGGAATGGAAACCTGCGCCGTCCCTCTAGAACCTGCAGGAAAGTTCTCAAAAGACCTCAGGCTGCCAGAGTTTTCACGGAACTCAAGTTTTGTACCCAATTATGCAGAAGTTTTGTACCCAATTATGCAGAAGTTTTGTACCCAATTATGCACAGAAGCACAGAAAAAGTCCGTGTCGGGGTGAAGCCCCTGGAGTCAAACGAGGGCAAAGGACTGTTCTCTGTGAGTAAGTCACTGAAATCTCGGAAACTCCCAGACCCCTCAACCATATCGGTTCCAGCTCATTTTCCCTATATCTCGAGGGACTGATGATTTCTAAGTTACTTTCAGCTTTTTTTTCATGTGAGAATCCTTGTTTTTGGTGGTAAGAGAAAAATATAAAAAGTTGAGACTATTTCTCAGGTCTTGATGGCCAAGGGGACTTGGTCCAAGGGGCACAATTGTCACACATGTATCTGCAGTGCTGTGATGGTATCAACATCTGTGTCAACTGGCCGTTGGTCCAAATCTGTAATGGGACCTTTCTTCTTCTAGAAAAAACTACAAGTTTCTAGTTAAAGAACAAAACTTTGTAACTAAAAGTAAAGTTGAATCTTAATCGGTCAGAACAGTCATGTAAATGCTACATTTATTTTCCCTAATCTGCCACTGAGTGCAAAGATGCAATAAAGACACATCATTTATAACACCGGGGGTACCAAAATACGTATACACATTTTGAGCGATGTTATCTATGTATTATTTTGAAGTTGAATTGAATTATGGACGCAATGTGTACTACGACATTCGCTCAAAAGATGGTGCTAATCAAATGAATGCTAGTGTCAACATGTGACAGACAGGACAATCAAAGAAAATGGCAGCACAGTTGTCACTTGAGGCAAGACCATTTGTCAGGGCAATGGATAGGGCAGAGGTGCTGTTGGGTTTCCCCAACATTCCCTAATTTAACCCCCCTTGACTTCTACCTAAGGGGGACCTTAAAGGATGTGGTGTACCACAGAAAACAGGCTACACTGGCGGTACTTTGGGAAGAAATTGAAATGACATGCGCACCTATACAAGTGGACACTGTGGTCAGTGTTGCTCAAGCAGTAGTTAGCTGTAATCAGAAGTGTCTGGACACTGATGGTGACCACTTTGAGCAGCTCTAGTAATTGAAGAAGTCAAATGTGATTTGTATTCATCTTTTGTTATCAGTATATATTGAGTATTACAATTTTAATATTTTCATTCCTTTCTTAAAATGTGTATACACTTTTTTGGCACCCTCTGTATAAGTCCATGCAACTTGACCACAGTGTTCAAGGGGAGCTTGAAATCAGCAACTGAAAGAAGGCTCAGATTCCTCCTCTGTAAGACGAAGTTATTAATGGAGAGACATGGGTAAGGCCTGTAGTGTAGCTGACAGTGGTGTGCCCATGTCAGTTTGCTGCATTTAATATTGTACCACAGTTATGTGAGATGCCATCATAAGCTGAGTGAAAGACACAGGACCTCTCGGCACTAACTTTTACAACTTCTTGTGAGTCTACAATTATTTTAAAGTAAAAAATTTATAAGAAATGATGTTAATAGTTCCTTCAGGGTAGTTCTGATCAAATAAGATAACATATGAAAGTATATTGTTAAATTGCCCAAAGTGCACATAATTATTGGGTGTTTAATGATCACTCCTATCTCCCAGCTCTCAAAACCAATGTTCTGGTAACTTTTCTCAGAATAAAAATAGCTAATCTCATGTACATAGCTCTTATGCATGCCAGCCACCACACTTAGTGCTTCATGTTTGCTAACTCATCTAAGTGTCTCAATAATTCTGTAAGAAACTAATAATGATTTTTCTCCTTTTTACAGGTAATGGAGGCTCTGAGGGATGAGACACTCCAAAAAAATCACACAACTTACAATTGTGCAGAACTGCATTATAAGACTACCTCAGTCTCAGGCTCCATAGCTGGAGCTCGTAACTGCTACGTGTATTGCCTCTCCTTCTGCTGTCTCACCAAAAGAAAGCAGGTTCAAACTTGTATTTATGTTATAAATATTAATAATAAATCCTCACAAAGTCAGTCGCTCAAAACAACAGTCATCTGTTATCTCATAGTTCTGCAGATCAGAAGGTGGGGCACGATGTGGCTAGGTTCTCTACTCAGGTTCTCAGGGACCGAAATCAAGGTGTCAGACAGCTACATTCTCATCTGGAGCTCAAAGTCCTCTTCCAAACTCAGAGGGCTGTGGCAGAATTTAGTTCCTTGCAGTAGCGGAACTAAGGTCTCCACTTCCTGCTGGCTGCCAGCCAGAGAATACTTAACAGCTCCTAGAAGCTGCCCTCAGGTCCTTGCTCTGGTGGGTGCTCCATCTTCAAGGCCAGTAACGGAGACTCTTTCAAATCTCCATCTCCAGGAAGAACTCGGGCCCTTTTAAGGGCTCACTAAGTCAAGTCAGCCCAAAATTTCCTACCTGTGCCACATAAATAACCCAATGACGGTGTGATATCCATCAGAGTCACAGTTTGGTGATTACACAGGGGTAGCAATCTTGGGAGTCATCTAAGAATTCTGCCTCCTCCAAAACTTGCTCTACTTTTCCAACATTGCCAACCTTCCCCCTTGACCTCTAAGAACTGGGGTATGAGAAAATAAAAGACCATCTCAAGTTAACCTCAAAATGCAATTAACCAATGAACTCAGCCCTTTCGTATGTATTACACAATTGAGCAAGGTGCTGTGCTATTTATTGTTCGTAAAGTTGCCCAATTAATAGAGATTTTAATGTATACCAAGAATCACAGTCAATGTTTTGCTGCCACCTGTTTATTTGCTGTCACATTTTTGCTATGACAGAAATCTATATAATATAACAAGAATACATCAAGGTAACATCTAATCTAGCTTTTAAAAAGGAGGGATTCTGCTAATAGTGAATGATAATAGTGCCATAACTTATAATCACACAGCAGCACACTTCTACCATTGGCTAATGATATTGATTTCCTTCAACAATAGTTACTGAGGAAAATTGCGATGCTTACATTTGTTCTTGATATACCGATATAACAAGCACATCATACGAGATCATCTAACTCTAGAATAAAACACCACCTCTCTCCAAAACAAACAAACAAAAAAATCCACATCCTTTTCACATTGCTTGTCTTTACAATAATAGAGGCAAAAGTTCATGCTAATCCTCAGCTGGATTTAGAAACAGAAGCAACTAAAATTTGACAATATCTTTAGTGACATAATAATGAAAACCATCTAATCAGTATAATACTCTCGATGGAATTTGCCTAAGTAACGAATTTAAATGTATTCACTGTACACCTTCATTCCCTACAATCAAAGATTAATAAGCATGGAAGTCTACAATATATTTATTCCTGAAAAGAATAAATATTATAGCCTCATGAGAACAACTGAGTGATCTCAATATTTTCCCCCTCAAATGTAAATCAATTAAAGATGAACCAACCAAAAAGAAATATAAATAATTCCAAAACAGAAACCATTTAGGAGAAACTCACAAACAAGTAATGGATTGTATAAAGTAGATCATTAAAGCCTGATAATTTCCAATGTCTTCTGAGCAGATAAAATATTACGTACAACATGAGGAATTACAGTCCCTCATTTTTGTGGTAATACTCTGCTAATGACAAAGAGGGTGTCATTTGGGACCTTTCTAGAAGACAAACTATATGTTTCTAGAAGTAAACTATATCTGGGTTTCAATGAGAAGTCTGAGAAAGAAAATGAGGTGATGACCAGGCTATCATTAATAATCTTTACGGAAGTTTAATAGCAGGATGATCGTGTCTATAGCAATCAACAGAGAGTAAATTAAAGTAGTTTAAGGAATATTAATAGTAGCAGCAACACATGGTGAGATTAATTAAACACTTAATATAACAGATTGAAAAAGTGGCCACAATCAGTCACAGCCGCCCCATTATTCAGACTCTCTGCAGTGTCACTGCAGCACTGGCCACGGAAAAGTGAAGTCACCTTCCCTACCTCATCAGTCTGCGCTGGCCTGACTTGCTTTGCTCAATAGAATGAAACAGGAGAGACAGTGCGTCAGTGCTGAGGCCACATCTCAGAGGCCCTGCGTGCTTGCACGCTTCCTTTTGGCACTCCGTGCGGACCCCGTAGGAAAAGGGTACGGTCAAGCCTGCTGGAGAACGTGGGACCACGTGGAGGTGACCTGAGTCATCCAGAAACTGACCGCAGATGTGTGAGCGAGCAGAGCTGGGATCAGAACCACCACCCTGCAGAACCCAGGCCAATGGCCAGCCCACAGAACTGTGAGTGTCACTGAGGGCTGTTTTAGTCACTCACTTGGGAGTAGTTGGTGATGCAGCAACAGTTCCCTGCTCTGTGACAGGCACTCTTTCGGTGCATTACACACATTATTTAACGTAATCCTTGCTACCTGCCATGAGGTAAGTAGTGTAATTATCTCCATTTTAGAGGCTAGACCCTGAGGCACAGAACAACAAAGGGAATTCATTGTTCAGTGGAACTGGACTATCCCGAGGGGCTGATCTTGCTGATTCAGGCACAGGCAATGTCACCAGGGTTCTGCTTTAATTATTCTCCATACTTTGGCTCCACTTGCCTCTGCCAGGACCCACGCTGGCTACCTGCAGCCCCAAGTTTACTTAGTACTGAGCGCTCATCTTCTGGGGGGAAAATAGCTCAGATGGAAACGAGGGAGGCGCTAATGGACTGGACATGATCCTGTGCCCCATTCAGGGAAAAGGCGGGGCAAGTCGCACGGGCACCACCTGGCAGAGAGGGGATGGGGGAAGAGCCGCTCTGGTGGGGACAGGAGTGGTAGGTAGACGGCAGCACTCTGTCCTCCGCATTGGCTCACGGGTGCGCAACGTGGATGCTAAGACCCGGAAGTGAGCAAATGACTGGAAACCTTGGAACCAGGACATGAAGTTCATCAAGAAGCCGGTGTACTTTCCAGGTGCCAAACCACGGACTGCGCTTCTGCTCCTCTGGCCGCCCTCTCTGCCGGCGTCTCCCATGCCACCTCGCCAGGGCCCCTCTCCCCGAGGAAGCAGACTGTCCCCTGGCACGTCCTAGTTTTACAGACACACTGACGTTGGAAGAGCAGCATTTTCTCCTCCGCAAAACTGGAGAGTGGATTATTTGCTTTACAAAGGGATTCTTGGCTTTGCAAAGGAGTTCCTAGATTAGGAACTTTAAGTAGCAACCACTCCCAAGGGTATTTAAACTAGGGTTCCATTTGCAAACTACTGCTTCCAAATACCTGAAACGCCGGTTACCGGAGGGCTGGGCTACGGGAGGGCTGGGCGAGGCAGTTTCTAGGAGCCTGTCCAAGCTAAACATTACAGCAGTCTATGACCAATAGCACACAGTGACAAAGCGACCGGGATACTGGAACTGAGCAGCCTGGGTTCTTACCCTCCCTCCGTCCTGGATTCACTAGCTGCATGATGACTTTGGGCAAGTCACTGAACCACTCTCGCCTGTAAAGGACTCCCAGGAATGTCACCCACGGCAATCGTCGTTGTGAAGATGAAGTGAGTTAAGATACAGGACTGCTCGGCCCCTCACCGTGTGCGCATTCTGCCTGCACCTTTTCTGGCTAGCTTCCATTTCGTCCTCTGCAGCGGGGATCTATCTTTTCAAAATAAAAATTCTGTCTCGTCAAACAGTCCAGCTCGCAATCTCAGTAGTCCCCCACGGTTGTGGTAAAACCCAGTTTCTCGGAGTGTCCTATGAGGGCCCAGGTGTCTGTCCCACGCTGGCTGCCCGGCGTCATCGCCCACCATGCTGATCCCATCTTCACACATACCTGCTCCTGCTCCCAAGTCACAATAAATCTTGCTCTTGATCTAGCTTCTCTCGGGAGCCCCAGCCCCTCTCCTCTGCTCTCCTTTACGACGAAGCCCCTGGGGAGGTCTGCCATGTTCGCCGTCTTCACGCCTGTCCCCCCACTGCCCACGTGACATCGCCACTGGCATGCGTAAGGGACCTCTCATTTCAGCACGTCCAGAAAGGAGCCCCTGGTCCCCTCCTTCCCCGGCGGGCTCCCCCAGGCTCCTTCTCACTTCAGGCACGGGAGAGACGTGAGGAATCTTGCAGGCAGTTCTGACTGTCCGCACCCACCCTTCGGTCGGCTAATCCTGCTGCCTCCCTCAGGGTGCAATGCAAAGACGACCGTCCCGCCGCCCGCGGGGCGCGTCTGTCACCGGAATCCCTGTGGTGCCCTCCCCGTGGCCGCGCCTCAGGCCTCGCCCCCACCCCACCCCACCCCGTTGTTCCCTGCACAGCCCTGAGAGAAATCCTTCAGCATGGCCTGCAGATCACGGCCTGACGGTTCTGCCGCGTCCCCGCCCTTCCCCACCCCCACGTCCCTGCCCTCTCCACGTCCC
>PVJL010006646.1:0-88897 GCA_004026885.1 Lyroderma lyra | reverse complement strand
CTCCTCTCCCACCCCCTCCCCTTTCTCCCCTCCCTAACCCACTCGTCCCCAAATGAACATTAAACTATTGATTGTGTCCATGGGTTATTTGTTTGTTCATTTCTTTTTTTCTTTGCTTTCAGTTTTATATTCCGCCGCTGCCTCTATTTCTGAATAAACTTCCAAGGCACAGGATAGAGAAAGTGATATTTGAAGTGAATTTTAAAGGATGCAGCTTTGCTGGGCAGACAACAGCAGAAAAGGAACAGCATTCTAATGTGAAGGAACCTCATGTATACAGGTATGAGAACTTACCCTGAGTTGTACCCCCCGAAAAATACCTATGCTTTGGAGTTCTTTGTGTTCTCGTTAAATAGTCAAATCCGACAACCATCAGCAAATACCACGTTCCGCTGCAGTTTGGTATAAGTGGGCTGTGGATGTCCCTGGCAGCACGGTGAGATGGGCATGGGCTGGGTCAGGTCAGAAAGAGCCCTGTGCTCCACCACGGTCAGGAGGGTGAACACAACCAGTGATCAGTTAGGGTTATGGCTGCAAGCAACAGAAACCAGCTTGGCTAACATAAGCAGAAAAGCAATTTATTAGAAGGCCGTGGGGTAGCTCCAAGAGTGAGGAAGATCTCAGGAACCACCACAGAATGGAGGCTCCAGGATAGCAGGGCCTTGCCTGTCCTGTTTCACACAAAAATCCCTGGGACTGCAAATCATCTGCAATAAGCAGTGAATGAATGGGAGGCAGCGTGACGCAGGCTTGAGGAGAGATAAGGACAAACACTCCCAGGATCTGCAACAGGAACTAAGAGGCAGTCTTCTCAGGGTGAGACTCACTCATGAGTGAACTCCAAGCATTTTCAGGCAATGGGTCTCTCTCATCAAGATTCAAATTCCCATGAGATGTCACTATATTGGCCTCACCTTCTATCACATGCCCCCTCTTTGGCTAATAGAGAGTCCACGCTATAACTGACACTCCCACGATGGAGATGCACCCTGAGGACTCAGAGTCAAAATTATCACCCTCATGGTACCTGGGAATAACACTAAGGAAGACAGATGAGGCAACAGTAAATAAGTTCAGCTGCTGCAAATTCAAGATGCAGAGCTTGGCGTAGGGAAGGTGAAATGACGAGGTCCTCAGAGTTGGGCAGGGAAGGCAGACAGGACAGTTCTAGGAGCATCTGCGCTGCAAGAGCCATGGGCAGCCAGGCGCTCACAGACGGAAAGACACTCCAGGCCGAGTGGTCCAGAAAGCAAAACCGCTCTGAGCATTAAGAAATAGCTCTTCACCGGGGTCCTCAGAATAGCTCAGAAAAACAGGAGCGCCATCTCAAAAGCCGTTTTGAGAGAATACGGGAAGCATCCTTGTGTGAATTTCTTTCATCGACTCCCTCAAAAGCCCAGAGAAGTGAAGCTCAAAGAAAGCCCTCCAGCAGGGAACCAGGCAAAGGAAAAGTAAGTGCATTGTTTTCAGGTAACCTCACCCCGTTGGAGGAATGACTGGAGAATCTGCGAAGCCCTTGGCCCTTTCCCTCCCTCCCTCTCGCTCTCATCACTCATTTTAATTTTGCTTTCAGGAGAAGAACCACAAGCACATTAACATAAATAAATGAAAGTGCTCTCCGGTAACTGCCAGAAAGACATTTGTGCAAACTTATTTCAAAAATATAAAGAGCTTTAGGCCGACATGGCCCCGTGACCTCAGCCAAGCACAGAGACGGTCGCCACGGTTCTTCTTCAAAATGATTTCCATCCATCCGGGGGCTGAGATGCCCAGGGTGATAGGTGAGGAATGTTTGCCTTGTGCGTCACATGGTTAAGTGCTTAAACAGATGTGGAAAATTCTTTCCAATCTGACTAGCGGATCACAGTTAAGATTATTTATGAGACAGAAGTAATCTTCCAATGATGGATTTCTTTGGTCATAGACAATCCTCATTAATTTTTATGGACAATTCTTACATCATCTACTAGATATAATAACTAAGGACTTTATTTGCCTTTAAGACTAACAATATCTTATTTAGTTTTATGCGGCAAATCAAGATAGTTAAGAATGTCATTTTTCAGACTTAGACTCTTCATTGATTGCATTTTCTTTATTGTGAGTATTTACATGCATTTCAGCTGTTTATTTTCCATCTTCTCCCATCTGAATGGGGTCTAGAGGAGCAGGGGTCTTATCTCCTGTCACTCTACCTCCAATACTTAGAACAGTGCCTGGCCCATAGAAGAAGCATAATAAATGCCTATCGTCCAGTTAAGGAACAGTTGTGGTAGAAATAGAGCAGATTGGGCTATGGAGTCAGAAATTTGATTCAGATCCTAGTTCCCCCACTACTAATAATTGTGTAACCTGGGGTGAGTGAGGAATAATATCTGGTAGCCTCTATTTCCTCATTTTTACTGTGGGATAAACTTCTTCCTTCACTGGATACTTGACTGTTATGTGAAATAATGTACAGAATAAGCCTGTACGAGGTCAGTAAGTACTCGTGGAACTGAAACCTTTAAGCAGTGCTAAAATTATTGTTATCTAAAGATAGTCCCAGGGTACCGTAACACAATCTATAAATTATATGGCTATAATGTTAGCTAATGCTAAGTTATTAGAACAGTAGATCTCAAACTCTGGTGTGCACGGGCATCTTGTTAAAATGTCAATCGCTGGGCTCTCCCCGGAAGATGTGGATTCACTAGGACTGGCGTGGAACCTGGGACTCTGCATTGCTAACAATCACCTAGATCGTTCTGATGCATGTGGTCTAGGGATCATAATTGGACAAAAATAAAAGTAGGGGCAGTGGCATAATTTAAGATGCAAAAAACGTAGATTAAGCAGTTGATAGCTCTATAAGTCATTAGAATCTCTATAGTCAATTTTCGCCCTAAAATATGGAGGGTCAGAGGGTGAGAGGTAGATGGAAAACAAGCAGGGAAGTTTCCACCAGCCTCCTAACTCACAGAATTGTAGGATTCTGGTCGAATGGCAAAGTTGTCCCAGGAATGAGGACATCTGTGCTGCTGGGGTAATGACTGACCTAAAAATATTTCTAAGTGTTTTGATGTTAGAAAAGCCCAAAATGTATTTTTCTCTCCCTCCCCCTGTGCTACCACTAGCACAGACCAGTCTGAAAGCCATGTTTATTTCAAAATAAATCTAATCCATACATGTTTGTCTTGTTTAGACTTGAGCCTAAATGTTCTTAGCGTTAATTTAAGAGGCAAAGAAACGCTTTTCTGTGACAGCAAAGAGGAATTCATCAACCTTTGGTAAGTACTGTAGTTTAACAATAAATATTCAAAATTGAAGAATGGGGGCTAAAAATGAAGAAAAATATTAATGGAAGGAAGAAGGTAGCAATTCAAAAGCAAGAAGGATTTTTCTCTTGCTGCTCAATGTTTAATTCACTTCAAAGCAAACATTCTCAAGTCCTTTGAACTCTAATTTACTGCTTTCTCAGATCATCCTTTCACAATGGATATATATATAGATATAGATAGATATAGATATACACAAAAGGGCATATTTTGACCAAAAGTAAATTAGTTTTGATACCTCATCATAATAGTTGTTATTGCATTAAGCTATTTTTCTTTTTCTTTCTTTTGCAAATAAACTTTTTCATGCCAGAGACTTGCTTTTAATCACAAACAAGCCACAGAGCTATTTGTGTTTATTTCTAGAAGAGAAGCCAAATACATTAGGGAAGTAAGACAGCTGCACTGTCCTGTAGGTCCCAAGTTAGTCACTACTGTTACATAGTTCTTTTCACAATCAAAGATGACACCATGACAGTTTTATAGACCAAAGACAACCAAAGTATATTTGCCACAGGAGAGAGAATGGGTACTTGCCCCAAGGGGTACTCCACCCTCTGTGAGATTCCCAAAGCTGAAGAGAGAACAGCACTAACCTGCCCAATCCTAGAACAGAAGAAAACTGGGTCCTGATAGCCCCAGGCTGCCTTGAGCAGGCATTGTAGTGAGACGGCCCAGGTGTGCGTACCTGAGGGGCCGGTTTGGAACGTTTACTCCTGTCTAACGTTGTCCCTGAGTGAGATTCTTACTCTCCTCAAGGTTCATTGATAATATGGGGTGACAGCATCTTGTAGTGTTATTCTAAGCGATACAACAGAGAATGTATGTCGAGCTTAGAGTAGTGACTACAGAGGGGAGTGTTGAGAAGAGACATGCACCCAAGTGCAGATGAAAAAGGGGTACATTGTCTACAGAGAATTTTAAAACAATAGGAAGCCCAGCTAACAGTTAACCTGCTTTTCCTTGCAATAGTTCACAAACATTCTACAGAACTTCAGTGATTAAATACTTCTTCCCCTGGGTCAGGCAACCCCCACTGCACCTCTCCATCACCTTGGGGTGCAGCTAGCTTAGTGACTGGGGCACACAGTAGGTCCTCAGGAAATGCGATGCTCTCTAATTAGGTAAATCCATGTGAAACACAGCTCTAACATAAGAGTCTTGGTGCTTGAATACTACATAGCCTGACTAAGCCCCAATGAAGGACAGTGATAAACGACATTTAAATGATATTACAAAAACGATTTCTGTAATCTCAGTGTTCAATGCCTTTACACGTTGTCTCTATTTTCACTTTACATTCACCTCCTCTACCCACCGGCACCAGTAAGCACATGGACTTCATGGTTTCTCGGGGGGAGATGGAGATAGTTTACATTGCACACAAAGGATTTCTCTCCAAAAATCCCCAGTATACATTTCCATTTCTCCAAAATGTCTCCTCAGCGCCATCAGTGTCACCTCTCCTTAATACCCTTCTCCATGCAGCCTTTAAACCTGCTCAATCTGCAGCTCTGGCTCCCAGAACTTTCCCATGGACCTCTCTGTGTCTCTGTTTCGACCAGAGCAATTTAGGCTATACCAGATCCTTCATACTAGCAAAGATCAGGTCCTGCAGTCACAGGTTAAACTGAATTCACAGTATAGAACAATAACAACAAAAATAATAATAACAAAACCTTACTTTTCCTTGTTCACATGTGAAAATGTTTGCATTCTGCCTCGGTGACTATTGACACCAGAATTAACCTACCCAACAGAAAGAAAGCCTCACCATTAACTTGATAATAAGTCATCCAGTTGGATTTTAGTTCATAAAGTTAATTTAAATAATCAAATTAAAATAGCCTCCCAGCTATTAAGTATCATACTGATGCTTAATTCTCTGCTCTTCACACTCATCTCAAAAGACAACCTTTAAAAAAAATAAAAACATAAGCCCACGAAATTATTGCTTTCATTTTTTTTTAATTCATTTTTACTGTTAGACTTATTGGGGTGACATCTGTTAGCAAGAATTACCTAGGTTTCAGGCATACAATTCTACAGTGCATTGTCAGCTTGTTGTATAATAAGTTCACCACCTACTGTGACTTCTCTTTCCTGCTTTCATTTTTTAAAGAAAAGAAACCTTACGAAACACACATACGAGGGGGACCAAAAAAAAACCAGAATTGTCTTCTGGTGGGCGGGTCCCTTGTAATACAGGCTTCCCTCACTAGGTGAGTGCTAGGAACCCACCTGCATCTGTGTACCAGCTGGCGTTGTTGTGAAAGGCTGCATTCGGCTTTGGTGAATTTTTTTTTTTGAGACTCTTTAAACACATTTGCCCTTTTCATGACAGGTGGTTTACACAAACAACGTGTGGCACGACAACGCACCTGCCCACACCGCGCTGAGTGTTTTTGACCAAAACCGGCATGACCCCCATGTCCCACCACCCTCCTTATTCACCCAATCTCCTGCCAAGCAACTTTTTTGTTTCTTTATTTCCCCAGATGAAAAAAGTCCTCAAAGGGAAACGTTTTGCCAAGGTGGAAGAGGTGAAACAAAAAAAAAAATGGTAGAAGCTCTAAGAGGCATCAATGAGTTCAAAAACTGTTTTTATACAAGTTGACAATGCACTGTAGAATTGTACACTTGGAACCTATGTAATTCTTGCTAACCAATGTCACCCCAATAAGTCTAACTATACACACACACACACACACACACACACACACACACAGATATATATATATCATTAAATTTAAAAAAAAACTGTTTTGAGCAGTGGAAAAAGCATCTTGATAGGTATATTGCATCAAACAGAGAGTACTTTGAAGGTGACTGAAGTTTAAACATGTAAGGATAAACACATAATTTTTTAAAAACAAATTCCTGTTTTTGAGGGGTTCCTCTCATAGATAAATACACACATAGCTGAAACAGAAGCAACATAGTGACAGAGTGGGAAAAAAAGATGTGGTACTCACGTAGAGGTCATTTAGTCTAATGCTCTCATTTCTCAAAGTCAGGGTTCATGGTTGCAAACGACAGAAACTACTTAAGCAGAAAAATCATTTATAAAATAACTATTGGAAAGCCCACAGAATCAATGTAAACATTGAAAAACAAAACTGAAAAATAGGCCGACACCAAGTAAGTTGCCAATGGAGACACAGCCAAAATCATTCCACAGGAGCTATTTTGGACATTGCCACCAAGGGCGCCAACCCGGGACACTCACTGTTAATACCACCACCAACTCTGACTTCCATGACCACGTCACAGTCACTGGCTGTACCTGCATCTCTATGCCACACCTGCAGGAGTCAAAGTCCTCAGCAGGAGCGCCCAACGAGACCAATGCTAGGTTACATTTCTGTAAGGCATTAACTCTCTCACCCTAACAGGTTCCATAGGCACCAATGCCAACATGGTTTCTATAGGGGTCCCAGACTGCAGTGTCAGAGAATTTCCAGGGTTGGGAGCCAGAGGCATGTGGCACAGGCCCAGGGCGAGCTGCTGCCAGGTTGGACCTGCACAAAGCTGGTCAAAGCCTGCACATCTCTAGTCATCTTATTCTAACAGTGGCCAAAGAACCTGAGAGGATTTAAAGCATAAACAAGACAGCCCCATGTTTTTTAGGACTTTTTTTCCTACCCTTTGACGCACAAGTGTCTCCTGCCTGGCACGTAAGTGTCCCACCAAAGCATCCCAGGTACCATTACTTCCTCCCCTCAGGTCTCACCAGCATGACATCATGGGTATAGTGGACCAGTGGGATGTCCTGCTGAAGAGGGAAAATGTCCCGATGACTATAAAGTGGCATAAAGTCATGATGTTGGTATCACCTGAGACAATTTAGCAAAAAGATTATTATTATTCCTTCCAGGTGAAAGCAAATGTTTCTACTAATGGAATATTGGGGAGAAATGCCAGTTCAATTGTAAAATCAAGGGGCCAAGAGAGAATCAATTTGTTCCAAGCATGGAAACTATATTTAGAAAAGGAACTACAGTTCAAATCACCTCCTAATTAAGTTATATAAATGTCTTTGTAAATTATATAAATGTCTAACCACCATGCTGTACACCTGGAACTAATATAATATTGAATGTCAACTGTAACTGACATTTTTAATTTTTTTTTAAAGATTAAGAAAATACACTGTTAGTCTCTAAAATCCTTCTGTCTTCAGCAGTGTCCAACTAACAGATTTAAGATGGAAATGTGGTAAGACATCATTTTCACATCCTTGTGGTGGTTCTAATACCTGTGGTTTCCCAAAGGACATAGTATTGCTTTTGATTTATTTTTTTAGGGAAGCAAAACACCACATGCTTCCTGCTTTTGGTCTTTTAGACCATAACAGCCTTTATTGTAAGAGTCTGGGAGACAAAATGAGAATTCTGCTATTTGCTAAGATTAGCTAATTGAGCTACTACAGAGAAACTAGAAAAGATATAATCAGGGGTTCACTGAGAGACATCCTGGTTAAAAATTCCTATACCTCCTAAGTTTGCTTCCCACAACCTCCCACTACACGGGCATGCTGTGTTCTGGTTATCAGCGTTGTTTCAAAGTGAGTGTTCAATAGTTCCTAGAAGGTTCTCGGTGTGGCATGGCAGTGGGAAATCCCTGCAGGTCCCTTTGAGGATGGTTAAGAGAGGTAATCCTCCTATGCATGTGTGATGTTATTCAAGGTTTCTTCCTCAGATATACCTATCTCCTTTTCAAAGAGCTCGGAGTCTATAAAATAACTCATTCTAAAGACTAAAGGAAAAGTCACAAATTTTTATATCATCATCTCAATTCAGGGAAGGTCCTGAAGGAAACCAGGCCCGTTTCTGCAATTATACCAAGCAGACCTTGGGAAACTAACTTTCAATTTAAATCTTTAGGACTTCACGGCCAAATAACCACATTAAAAGGCCCCTGTGAAAACAAAACAAAATAAGAAAAAAGATCATAATATTTCATTCCTAAATTAGGCTGACCAGACGTCCTGTTTTAAATAGGACAGAGAACAACAGCACTGCCCCATTCCAAATAGTACATATGGTCAGCCTAGTCTCACAGGGCTAACGGTGTCAGTAGGCTGACCATACGTACCATTTAAAACAGGGTAATACCATTTGTTTTCTATCCCATTTAAAATGGGATGTCTGGTCAGCCTATCCTAAATACTACTTCAAGTCATCCTAAGAAAAAAGAATGTTATCTTACGATACTATCCATTATCACATCTAACCAAACTAACAGTAATTCCTTAATACCTAGTTCATCTTAAAGTTTCCTTACGCCCCAAATATCTTTTTACAGTTTTTTTTGTATAATGTTGTATTGTATTTACATTAAAATCTATCATACGTTATATTAAAATCATTATATAGACTTCTGGTTTTGGCTTAGACATGGGGAGAGCTGAAAAAGCCTCACGCACATTCTCACAACGAGAAAAAGGCTGACCTGCAAGTTCTCGCCTTTTCTTGAAGCCACCAGACAACTGAGATCACAGGGCACACGAGGAATGGGAAAGCTGGGAGTGAACGGCACCAGGAGGGAGAAATGCTCGTAGGACTCCAGCATTTGCTTAAAAGGGGCAGATGTCACTGAAAGCCATGTAAGTCAGTAAAAAGTTTCAGCTAGAACCTGAAGAATAAAAGAACTATGTGTGAGCCCACAGTGACACAAATAACTGATCGAATAAACCAACAAACAAATAAACATATAAATAAGGGAGAAGGGACAGTTTTTCCTTACAGAATTCCAAGTAATAACTGTAGGAATGAAGGTAGAGTAAATTATCTTAGAACACCACAGTTATAATGGTTACAGGCAAGATTCACTAATGAATGATAACACCATGAGGAAAGCCTTATAGGAAAATGGGATATTTCCGTAGCCTCAAAGTATCTTGCCCAAAATATTGGTTAATTACTGTGCTGGTTTTAACATATGTCCACAAAGACTTTGAGAATCTTCTCTCCGGGGCAGATTGATAAGTGACCCTTGAGAACAGGCTGCTCTCAGTGACTTACTTCTAAAGAACAGGGAATGGAAAGAGGAATATTATAACTTTACAGTGGAGAGATCTGGAAGACACCAAATGGTCAAAAGTTAAGATCCATAATAAAAAGGTCACATTGATACCATGGACCCTCTGATATAATACAATGAAAAGAGTACTTAATTCTGTGGTATCTTTTCCAGAAATTCATAAATCCAATCTAATCATGAGAAAACATCAGACAAACCCAAACTGAGGGACATTCACAAAATACCTGATCAGTACTATTCACAATATCAAGGTTGTAAAGAAAAGAAACTCTCCTAGATTGAAGGAGATTAAGACATGATAACTAAATGCAATATAGTATCCCACAAGAGAAAATATTATATAACTTACAAAGGCATTTATATAACTTAATGAGGAGATGACTTCAACTGGAGTTTCTGTTCTAAATATAGTTCCCATACTTGGAACAAATTGATTCTGTCTTGGCCCCTAGATATAATGGAATGACTGGTGACATCCAAATAAAGTCTGCTAGCAGCATTGTACCAAACTTAATTTTCTACTTTTTATAATTAGAGGGGGGACCCCCCCAAAAAATGGAATTGTCTTCTGACAGATGGGCTCCTTGTAGTACAGGCTTCCCCCATCACGTGAGTGTTCTAGGATCCCATCCGCATTCGTGTACCAGAAGGTGTTGTAGTGAGAGGCTGGGTTCAGCTTCAGTGAATTTTTTTTTTTTTTTTTGGAGGCTCTTTCAACGTATTTGCCCATTTAATGGTGGGTGATTTACATGGACAACGTGCGGCGTGACAACACACCCGCCCACACCGCACTGAGCATTCAGTGGTTTCTGACCAAGAAAGGCGTGACCCCCGTGCCCCACCCTCCCTAGTCACCCGATCTTGCCCTGAGTAACTTATTTTGTTTCTCTAGAGGAAAAAAGTCCTCAAAGGGAAATGTTTTAGCAATGTGGAAGAGGTGAAATAAAAAAATGGCAAAAGTACTATAAGGCATCAAAATCAAAGAGTTCAAAAACTGTTTTGAGCCATAGAAAAAGCACCTTGATAGGTGTATTGCCTCAAATGGAGAGTACTTGGGAAGTGACTGAAATTTAAACATGTAAGAATACACACACAATTTTTTATAAATAAATTCCAGTTTTTTGGAGGGTTCCCTGTGTATACCATGATTATGACAGACGTTCAGATTAGGGGTTACATCTAAGATTATAATGGCCAAACAGTTTCCATTGCCTTTAAATGCTCCGGGACCTCAAAAGAGCTGTGCCAATGAACAGAAGTACCAGGCGTCTTTCAGAGGCCAAACGATAATACTTATATACCTTCAAAGCACAAATATGTCCATGCAATAAAAAAAAGAGCAGGAACTTATCACTCCTCAAATTCTAAATGTTAATTTTTTTAATACACCCAGTATTAACTTCAATAATACTGTTTTTCCTAATCTGGCAAGATCACAGCTCTACTGAGTTTTGTTGGCCCTTTCAACAATTAAAAACCATAAGTCTAAGCAATTGATCCTCTATCAGTTTTATAGGTATTAACAATACAAAGATTAGAAAATGGATATGAGCAAAAGGCAGTAAATTAAAATCACCACTGATAAATACTTTCCATATTAATAAAAGTCATTCTACAACATCATTTTTCTGACTTCATTTGAGCTATTGAAGTTCAGCTAAATATGATTCATAGGCAGAATATAATGTTTTAGAGATCAGTAGATTGATAGTTACAATTTCAAGTTGTTGATTATAGTAACAGTCAAAGGAATGCTTGTAAGCACATAAATAAAATCCTGCTCTTCTAAGACAAGAAATAAAATTCATAGAAAAAATTTTTTACTGCCAAGTACCCAATAAGCAGAGTTTTAGTGATCTCTCGGGGCCTTCCGAAAAGCTACCCTTGCACAATTTCCCTTATTCACCTTAACTTCACCCTAACCCAGGAAATCCTATCTATACCAGAGACATGTCACTAAGGAATTTAATTTTTTTTTTAATTTATGGCAAATAGCTACATGCTCAGTTACTACACTCAATCAGATAATTAAATCTCAGCTGCTTGCACAAGCTAAATCCCAAATAAACATCTGTTGACTGATAAGTGAATGACTAAGGAAGTCAGGAAAGAAATCCATGACCTGCTTTTGGCTGCACAGCTTGAAAAGTTCAAGGGGAAAGGAGAAAGAAGAATAACATTTCAGTATTTATCCACCAGACTATGGTGGAAAATGAGTACATGGGAGACTGTATGTACGGAGTCTGTTTTGACCTTCAAAATAGATTGATTTCTTTCTTAATTGCCAGATAAGGTAACAACATCAATACTAATGAGTCCACTAAAAATTAAAGCACAAGCAAGTCATATCTATAAAGGAAGCTTATAGAAATTGAGGAGCATCTGTGTAAACAAATGCTCTGTTGGACAAATCATGACAAATAGTTCATGATATCTAGAGAGATGATACTTTACACAGGTGTAAAGTGGGGACCTATGATCCCCAAGTAATATAAACTCATAAACCTTATGTTGGAAGTAAGTCTTAGAGCTTAATCATTCCAATGACCCAATTGAGGAATCCACTAATACAACCCCTAGAAGATGATACTCACAGAAGAAAGAAAATACACAAAAGGTTTAGCTGAAGACAAAGGAAGTACAGCTCTTTTCCTGTTTTCCCTTAGGAAACCAGCAGAGAATGATTATAGGAATGAGATTCACAGTGAAAGATTTTTAAAGAAAATCTTTAAAGACAATGACAGTCAACTTCAAGGTCCCCCAGCACCAGAATATGATTTGTTTTCCAAATACTAACATGGAAATAAAAATTTTAACTTACAAGCCAGTACATTCTCTTTTTCATTCTATTTCAATTGTAAAGCAGAGATATGTCCTATAAGGGAAATGGTGAAACAGGCCACTGCAGGAATGCAGCGAAACTCACTTACTCTGGAGATGTTTGAAAACTGGACTGATTTAAGTGTAGCCTGAAGGCAAGAGTGGCTGGATGACCTCTGCGAAACCCCAGTAGTCTGGTGTCAAACCCACCACATCAGTGCTCTCACAGTGCCTTTCAAGTGCCTAGGGAAGGATTCAGGAAGTTCGGTGACTTTAGAGGTCAAAGTTAAGGCGTCCAAGAATTTTACAGCATTGCCAAGAATCTCCGAGTTTATCAGTAGTTTTTAAGGATGGGTGAGCAATTTTATAAAGGACAGAGAAAGAGAAAATGCTTTAGTGCATCCCCAAGTTCTTCCAAAACATTTCTGTAAACATTTGTATTCCTTTCTTGTTACGTCCAAGACTTGGTTTTAACCTATCTACAAACTAATTGATCAGCTTGTTACTGTTTCGTGGATGCTGGCAGAAGACACGAGATCTTGGAGTTGAAGACAAAGCACTTTGCACGTGGCACAGCAAGCAGTATGAGCGTTAGCATGTTTGCATCGGTGCCATTTGCCATCCAGATCCCACAAAGGTAATGTGGAGGGCCCGGAGGGATGCCCACACACAGTGGGTGGCACTATGGAAGAGGAACACTGAGCCTGGGCAACTCCTCATTTCAAGGGAGTGAGAGGCAAGCCTGCTTACTGTCCCCGAAGGAGATCGGCTTCATCCCTCAAGCTTCTTCACTGCAAACGCAATCCCGAGAAATGGTCTGGGCACAAAGCGATGCTGGCTTTGCCTTCTTGGCGTACTCAGCAAGACGTATGTAGGCTTCCAGGGTACCTGTGGAAAACTGTCTTTCCCATTATCTCCCCTCACTCTCCCCTTCTCTGATCTAGCCCTCCTTTATCTCCTGAAAGTGCAGGGGGAAATTCCAGCAAATGGACTCAGACCCTTCCCACAACCTCGTTCATCGCATCTCTGAGGTCTGTGGCCTAAGGAAAAACCCCGAAACTCAGATTCTCATACCATTTCAGATTCTGAGAAATAAGTGTCATCCACTGACAGGAATCATCTATGACCACCCAGGCGGAAAGCCGTTCCTCCTTCTCTTGGCTTCCTAAAAGACCAGCTGCCCAGTCTTCATACTCTTTCCTAACTTTCCTTTCTCTCCTGTTGTGTCCACAACACTAGAATCATCTTACACTACACCATGTGCAGATCCCCCCAAAGATCCATTTTCTCAGTTCTCTTACTCATCAAGGCACTGTAATCACAGGCATTCCTGTGAAAGATGAATTTCAGCAAGCAAAACATTGATTTATTAAAGCCTTATGGTTCCACCTCAGAACCAAGAGGGACCCAAAGCATTTTATGTTCTCCCTGTTATACCTTTACAAAACTGTTTGCAACAGCCGTGACCAATGATGTCCATACCTTGGGTTAGGAAAAATTCCCACCCACGGCCCCTAAGGCTTTGACTTTATCCAGGAAAACATAATGAAAGCAAGTGGAAGTGATGTCACTGCAAACAAAAATTGGAATTCATTCTCATCCATGTGGTTAGAAATGAGTCATTTGCAAGCTTGAACACCTTCACAACCAGTGACATTGTTATGAAATCGTTGGCAACCCCACTCACAGCTGACGGCAGGCAGCACAGCAGTGAACACTGACCCGCAATTAAAAACCATTGAAAGTGTAGCCAATATAAATTTCCATTAAAAATACTTCCTGACTGGATCAGCTTTGGTCTCAGCATTTTTAGGGTAATTTGGAGAAAGTATTATGAAACTGTAACTGAGATTTGTTAAGTTTTGAGGTCCTTTCAAACCCTAAGAGAAGGGTTTGATTCTATCAGCTCCTCATGCGCGTACATACACACACACACACACACACACACACACACACACACACACGGCCTTGTGTAATCCTCACCATTGAAAGGGAGAGAGTTTATCACACTGGTTTGGCTTCTGCACAAACCAGACACTTGTGCAATGCCTGTGGGTGGCAGAGGAGTAGCAATCTTGGGGGAAGTCCCTCTAATACAGCGTTCTTGAAAAAAAGAAGTTCATTCACCAAAGAGTAGGACCACTACAACCCCTCACTCTACATTGGGAAGCACCCAAGTTTAGTCCCTCGGCCACCAAAGAGAATCTCGGCGCCCAGAGGCACAAGGTGCCCAGACCAATAGGCTGTCTCTGTTTCTCGCTCTCTGTCACTATCTAATGCTCTTTGACCTCTCTGATTTTCATATGCCCAGGTCACACTCATTACTGGTGGGTCACGCAGAGGGAGGAGGTAGCACTGCTGTGAGAAGAATATCCTGCAACGGGAGCTCCCGGGGGTTATGCTGCCATCTATCAGGATTTCACCCCACGTGGGCCCTGTGCCGAGTGTTCGCTGAGCTTGGGTTCCTTTAACAGCCGTCCTCTGAATGGTTTCTGATGGGTGAAGAATCAGATGCTGAGAGTCTGCTGAATACTTTGCCCATGGACCTGAGTGTCAAACTCCAGAGTCCATGTTCTACCCCTGACTACGCTGTCAAAGGTCCAAAGGTGGCCTACGAGCTACTTTCTAGAACTTGGACCTCAAGGAGATCCTTGTCCTGCTGTTCCTCCTAAGGCTAATCCAAAAAATATGAGCTTATATGGACAGAAAGTTCGGTAGACCATTCGATAATGAGCCACTGGAACAGGGAAAGGGTAGATGCCCACCCTTAGGAGCACCCAAAAGGACAAAGGCAACTGCCCATCTGGGATTGTTCAGGGAAAACATAGGAAATCTTTTTTCTTTCAAGGTCAACTCATGTAAAGGAAAACAAAAATTGAATCTAGGGAATACTAATCGCTAGCATTGAATGTAGTGCTTTTTGTGTACCAGACTTTATTCAAGTGCTTTCTATTCAGGAAGAAAACTAAAATCAGAAGCAGAGCACAATTCTTTCCTGGAAAAAATAAACATTCTCCTGAAACAGTTTTTAACATTACAAACAACAGAACTCTATTTCACAACTACCATCAAAATAATACTTCAGCTTCATGGACAGTTAAAAAAAAATGGTGCCAGGCAGGTCGGGCAGAGAGGGAAAACAATGAGAGAAAGGCATGGGGGCAGCAGTGGGGGGTAAGGGAATATGGGGGAAAGAGAAACATTTAAAGGCAGGGGGAGGAAAGAAAACAAGAGGAAGGATCAGAGAGAACGAGAGAAAAAACTGAAAAGCAAACACATAAAAAGAAGATACAGGAAAGAAAACCCTAGTAAGATTATTTTTATATCACACTCAGCTATCCAGTTAGGTTGTGAGTGAATTTAGGCCAAGATATCAATGAATTACTTCCTTTAACAGTGCCCAGTTAACCACTGGACCATTATCCCCAGGTCCCCAATGTCTCTTACTAAGTTTGCAGAGTCTTGGCACCAACTGATATAGCTACGGTACCTACGTATTTGCAGAATAGTTCTTCAGGCCACTCTGCAGGTAGCCAGGGACCATCCTTGGCCCTGAACAAAATCAAAATGAAAGACAAACCATCTCTCAAATCAGAAGCACCTTGAATACTAGCTGAGGAAGCAGGCTGGTCTACACAGTTTATACCTTAGTGCCACGCCAAAAACTAATAATCATAAAATGAAATCAAAGCTATCTAGAAGCATTCTCAACTGAGAAAGTATACCCTTGGCTGGACTCTAGATTTCTTCCCTCTGTGGAGCCATCTTTGGACACATCTGTGTCTCCAGCTCGCCACAGTCTGTCTATCTTCCCGCTAGTCCGTATGTTCTGCTGGCAGTCTCATCAGCTCCTTAAAGAAGCTCTCTGAGGTGCTCACGACATCACAACAAAGCGGCTCTCCTAGCTTCATGCGTCTTGGCTTTCCGTCACTACTATTTTCCACCCTAGCTCAAGGGATTGAGGAAGACTAGCACATTTTCAAGTGAAGTTGAAAATTTTCCAGTTCCCTAAGTCTCTGCGGGCAACTTACAGATTTGTACAGCACAAAACGGAATTTCGAAAGCAGAGCGAAGCTGTTTGGGACTAGTCAGAAAGTCACCAGATGTTGCTGTTCCAGAGAATATAAAATGCTTTCTTCTAAATGTGTATGTGATTATATCTTGGGGAACTAGTCTATCATTATAGTAATGGGGATTTTTTTTCTTACCAAGTTGCATTTTTCCTACTCAAAGTCTCTTTTGACTAAATGAATTTCATATGTGTAATCAAAGCATTATAGATGTCATTGTACTTGGAGTTAATTCGAGCAATTTTTGTTAAAATTTACCCACATGGTAAAACACACTTTGAAAAGCATTTCATGAAAGGGACTTTTAAAGCTATTATTTTAAACATAACCATGCGTCTCTACACTGGCTGCAGTGCTTCTTCTCTTAGACCAAATGAGTATCCTTAAGCACAACACATTTTTACATCAGTGTAGAAATTACGTTTTGGTTCCTAAGCAATGACTAAAAGAATATATATTACTACACAGGGAAATTCTAAAACTTCAAACCTCCTATAAGGAAAGGAATTTTTTAAAAATAAGATTAATAGTGAAAAGTTGGAAACAATTTCAATAATATTTATTCATACACTCATTGAACAAGTAGTTATTGAGCACCTACTTTGTGCTAGCCCTGCTCTGGGCAAGAGAAAACCATGGTACATGAAACAGTCTGCATCTCATGAAGCTCACACCCTAGAGAAACAGAAAACTGGTTATGTAAATGATAGTGCATTCAAAGAACGGAATACTATATGGTCATGGTCCTATAAGTGATGCGAGACAAGTATATTTATTAACTGACATGATGCTCATGGTATAGTAAGTAGAGAAGACAAGTCACAAAGAGGAATACAGTGTGATAATTTTTATTTAATATATACAGTAATATAAAAGCTACCAACCATTCAGATTTTACTATTGGTAGGCACTGTTCTGAGTATTTCAGGTGAGTTATTCATCTTACCCTCCTTGCAGCTCTGTGTAGAGTTGGGGTTGCTATCATTCTTAACCCCACTTCAAAGATGAGAGAATGGGGACTGGGACACAGAGAAATTAATTAGTTTGCCTGAAGTCACACAGTTTGTTAGTGACAGAACTGGGATTTAAACCCAGGTCGTTCGGCTCTAAAGATGGGCAGTTTGATCAGCATGCTGTTTGACCCACGTGTGCTTGGGCTCACATCGTGTGGGTTCCAACCCAGACCGTGCTACTTGTCCGTCATGTGACCTTCAGCAAACTATTTCACCTCCCTAAGCCTCAGTGTCTTTCATTCCAAAATGGGGAAAATAACCGTTGACCTTTCACATAGTGTTTACATGCAAATTGAGTGAGAAAATCTACATAAAGTATTTAGCACTATGTCTGGTATGCAGTGAATATCCAATAAATGTTCATCATCATCGTCATCATCATCATCATCATCTTCCAATTCTGGAAAAACATATGCCCAGATATTAACAGTGGTAATCTCTATAATTACTGGAGACTTCCCTTTTCTTCTTTTTATGTAACAGTATTTCCTACTTTTTCTATAACATATATGCATTGGGTGATTAACAAACTGTGGACATACAGTAAAATTCACATTTCTCAATTGTTGCGTGATACAAATATAATAATTTCTATAGACGGAGGACTAAAAGTGCCAGAACACTTTTATCAAGCACATTCTAGTAATATCTATCAGGCACCATTCTGGGTGATGAAAACATAAAAATGAGTAAGACATGCAGCAAGCTCTGACAAAAATTCCAATATAGTAGGCAAAAAAAAAAAAGGAGGAAGCATGAGCTGTAGAAACGGGATATCTTTAAAGAGACATGTACACAATATTACGCAAGGCCAGTGGAGACTGGGAACCCTCCCAGGAAGCAGGAGAAGAATGCACACGAAGGGGACAGGAGTGTGGATCCCCAGGGATCAGGAAACACATCCTCCAACTTCTCAGAGGAGGAATAAATGATAACTATACAGCCAGCTGCCGAATAATGTTTGGTTACAACACTGATGAGATGCTGTAGGAACTTGACTCTTGTTTCTATCAATCAGCCTATGGTAAAACTGGTCTCCTTACAGGTTGTCTTGCTTAAAGTCACAGAAACTATCAATGACAAGGACTTACTATAATAAGGCAGACATTTCAGAAGTAATGAAATCAGCTGCATGAGCTGGGAGCTGTAAGTCACACCTCTTTTTATATGAGACTTAGCACTTATCAGTGGCATATCTGAAGACTGTGTGCTCCCCCGGTGATCAAATCACCTCTCACTGTGCTTACAGGTGACTCTAGCTTAAGTCCTAAGAATAAATAGGAAGTTCCTTCAGCTCTGAAAGAGTTGGAGTTCTCAAACTCAATCTAAGCATGAGGTCTGACTGCCAGTGGAGAAAGTCATTTTGAATGTTACTGGCGGATGCTGCTTATGTATCATTATTTTTAAAGAGAGGAAGTTTACTTTTAAGAAAACAAAACTTTCATATTCTCTTAACAAATTAAAAAAAAAACCTCCAAAGTTGTCAACTGAGAGAGAATCTCTCAAAAAGATTAAGACCAGATTAAAGACCAGATACCAATCACTAAGTAAATGGGAACACCCCAAAAGTAAAATATATGGAAGTCTAAAACAGGTCACACACACAAAGTACACATGGGTAATAAACATAACAAGATTGCCATTCTCCTCAGTAATAGAAGAAATGCACATCAAAACAATGATGTACCATTGTTTTCTATCAAATTGAAAAATAGTTTTAAAATTATAATAACCAATAGTAGTGTTTAGGAAAACGTGACAGAAATATACGTACACTTTGATCCAACATTTGCATTTCTAGGAATGTATTATTAATATAAAAAGTAGATAAGAATATACATAAAATGCATCACTACAAAGTTATTCACAAAAATAAAATATATACACAATCTAAATGTCCAACAATCAGTGGTTAGTTGAATAAATTACATAATTTCAAAACAGTTTTAGATTTATCGAAAAATTGTTTAACAGTCCAAAGAGGTCTTTATAAAACTTTGGAACAAATGCAGACTGAACCTAGAGAACCTGGGAAGGCATTTTGCTGGGTGCTTTCTAAGTGGCCAAGGGCAGGAGAGGGGAGAACAGAGGGGAGAGAGGAAATAATGAATGAATTCAGGTCTTTAAATGAAAGGAAACAGCTAATCTTCTTAAACATTTAAGTGAAAACATAAATTACAGGTAACTCCCACCATAAACACAGCTGCACTATCTCATCTCATGACATTAAAGACAAACACTCTTCTGTCAGGATCTCGGGAAAAGCAGCAGAAGTCTGCCTTTGAATGAAGCAAATTAAAACAGTCTTGATGGCATCCCCAAAATGCAGTGCGTTTGAAGATGAGGGCGAACAAACTCCTCCCTCCCGCCTACTTTGTGTGGCTTTGAGATAAGTTAGGATCAGTTCCTTTAAACAGCTTCTACATGAAAGGCAAGGCTTTCCAGCTGGAATGGAAGCCCGTGTGTCAATGACAAACACATGCACTGAATGTCAACAACACAACAGTTTGAAACATTACAGGAAGTGCCTCGAATGACTGTTCATTGTAGGCCCGACTGGCCTTGCTGTTGAAACATAATTATAAAGGGCCCATAAGAACAGCTCCAGAGCTGGGCCCCATATCAGGACAGAATGTGCTGGGCTAGTTATTCCTGAATAACTCAGATAATCTCAGTGTCGCTGAGAGAGTTTCAAAGCACCTAAGGGCAAATAAAACCAAATGAAGAGAAAATACGGTCCATTTATTTTTAATAGGGACTATGGCTTTGACATCTCTAAATGTAATAGTTGAAAATAGAAGGCAGGAGAAGGAATATAGGAAACCAGAGAGGAAAAAGGTAAACAGGAGGCAATTTTTCCTCCCAAATCTTAGGTTGGAATCACAGAATTTTAAATCTGAATGAAACATTAGTGACATAACCCACTGGTTCCCAAGCCTAGTTGCACTTCCAAATCACCTAAGAAAAGATGAATAAGATGATGGAGAGGTAGAAAAATAGACAGATATGAGACAAAGAGGGATGGAGGGAAGGAGGAAGAGAAAGAGATACACACACCCATTCCACACCCCAAGATTTTGATGAACTTGAGCTAGAGTCGGGCTAGGGCATGGAAATATTTTAAGCTCTCAACCAGAGGATTCTGTAGTAATTTCAGGGTTGATAAACACTTATTACATACAAAAAAAAATGTGTGTTCAGGGCTAGGATACCAGAGGTTTAGTGTGCTATAGAATCACAGACAAGAAATCTCTAACCCAGTTTAGAAGCACAAGCTAGAAGGGAGTTGTGACATACTGCTTAAATTGAACCTTACACAAGTTGTCAAAGAAAAGACAGGCAGAAATGAAACTGTGCAGGTAGGCAAGATGTTTATAGCATGATAAGGAGTTTGGCGATTATCCAAAGACATTGGGAACCCTTGCGAGGCTTTAAACTTGGAATGTCATGTACATCTGTGGTGTTTGCCTGTCAATGTTCCCTTCCCCTCTTCAGCTGATAACAAAACCCATTCATAGGGTGTGAGTGGGATTGATTTTGTCCTTCAAGCCATAGGGGATGGATGTATAAACCAGGTGTGCCCAAATAGAGGCTTCATGACTCAGCCATCAGTGACTGATTCATGACTAGACCTGTGACCCTCCACGGGATCATTCTGCCACAAATCATGTGGGAAGATGTTCTGTCTTTGTTGATTTGTGCAACAAACTGGTAGAGTCTGAGTCCTGGGCTGCCAGTGACCAACCTGCCCAACAGTGGGTACATTTGAAACTCTTTGTCAAGCTGGGCCTTTAGCCAGACCCATCTCTTAGATTTCCCAGGAATGTGGGCCAGTAAATTCCCGGATTTGCTTAATCCAATTCAGGCTGGGTTTCACTCACTTGCAAACAAAAAAGCCTGACTAATGCAGGAGCTCTATTTTAGATAAACTGAACCAATTGCAAGGTGGAGAATGACAAACCCCAATCCCAGTGAGAAACAATGAGGGCCAGACCTAGGCAGTGGGGATGGCCAGGAGGTGGAGAGAGAGAGAGAAATTGCCTCACCCTAGTGTTTGCGGGAGGTGGGGCTAATGGTGAAGGAAAATAGAAGCGAGGGGTGTATGCAAATGTTCACTTAGTGCTTACTGCATATAAAACAGGGGTAATACTTCATGAGGAAGGTGTGTGAATTCAATGAGTCAATGCCTAGAAAGAACATACCTCCACAGCCACTTGCAGGAAATCAGGCTAAGTATAAAAGATAACTTGAGTGATGAAAAGATACATTTTAGTGTCCTGATTCTGCAGGAACTTTTTAATCATTTTTCTATACCAGTATTGCTTGATGCATTTTGAGGTATCCTGCCAAAGTGCTACTAAAATGGAAATTGAGCTAATAAAATTTTCTGCAAAAATACATTTTTTTCCAAATGTCAAGAGTAAGCCATTAATAAAGACTGCAAAATTTTAAATTTATTTCAAAAGTTTTATACTGATGAATACTTTTTTAAAAATATTCTTAAACTACTGTAAATATCCAAAGATAAAAGAACGTAGTTTAGTAAAAATAAATTATGTGTTTCTCGCGATGCTTGTAGAGCTCATTTCAAAACATGAAGAGAAAGACCCTTCTTCATGTCTGTCCTTAGATGAATTTACTAACAGAAAATTAATGGAAAGCAGCATTGGAAATGCATAAAAATTAAAAGGCCAGACCAGTATGGGATTAGGCTATCTAAATAATTGAGGTGTTCAGAGATGTCTATTTCAGTGAAACACAAGCAACTGTGCATGATGGACACAATTAGAAAGTCTAATACAATGACTCAGGAGAGACCCAAGGAGATCTAAGACAGGCACCAAGAAGACAATAGTAGTATTGAAGCCCCCAGAAACCAAATCTCCAGTTTTAAATAGCAAGTTCCTACAAGCTCTATGGACTTAACTGTTGTTCAAGATTAAGTGAAGAAGTCACCCCGAGGCTGACAGAAGTAATGGAACACTGCAACACGGTACATACCCGCAGGGAATGTTTCTTCAACATAAGCCAAGTCATCTCCATCACGGTGCTTGATCAACGGTGTAGACGTGATTTATGTAGGAAAATCTAAAAGCAGTTACTCCTCTCATCTATTTTGCCCCATGCAGCCTCTGTTACTCAGTAAGGTCTTGCCAGGCACCTCCTGGATGTGAACAGCAATCCCTCATAAACTGAAAATCTGTTCACAATATATTGATGTATGACAAAAAACAAAGAAACCAAACTTTGGAGTGTTAGCTGGACCCATCAGGTTTGTGCCATGCAGATAGATTACTTCCACTTGGAAAAACTGGATGTTATTTCTTGGTTGGTTTTCATTTTTTATCATTGCATGGCGTTCTAAATGTTGTAGTCCTTCTATTAATTTTAGTTTCCACATGAAATGATCACAAGTCAGACTCCTTCACCAGGTTCATAAAAACCCTTATCCAGGCAAGTATAAGATAGCTAAATCCCACCTTCCTTCTAGGTTAGGAACCCCACCCAGATGTGCCGCAGCTTAAACACTTCCGAAGATGGGGAACGGTCCCACCTATGCTTATTCTGATGCTCATCTGACATTTTCTCTTTTGTCGAACAGGCGCTATCTACTTAGATGCTTCTTTGTGGAAAATATTCAGTGTCTCCAAGAAGCTGTCAAGTAAGCAGGGGCTCCTCAAATCTCCCCTAGCACAGACAAGCTGGCTCTTGTCACAGGTTAGCACTGATACAGCAGACAGCCCAACACCCCCAGATTGCTGAAGCAGCTCCCTCAGAGTCCCCACTTCCCAAATGAAGCAGAGTTCTTTGCAGTTTTCTCTAGAAATTCCCCATGAACTGCTAAAAAACTGCCTATTGCTTTAGCTTCTCCCGGTCCCACTAGAGCGAAATTTCTTTCCTCCCTGTTTAGCCCCACATTCTAGAAGCCAGAGTCAGAAAAAGTGCCTCTTTGCTGCAGAAGCTACACAGAAATATTGATGCTCAATAATTTTTAATCTGAATTCTCATCATATTCATGGAGGTATCAGTTTTTAGCTAGAGGCAGGAATGACTTAAAAGTCACCTAAGGCTTTGGTTCTTAGACCTCTGTGAAGCCCTTTGAGAACCTGAAGGCAGTTAATGGCCCCTCCTGCCAGAGAAATGCACTGTCCTTGCATGTAGTCTCAGAGACAAAGGAGAGTCACTGGGGGCGATCCACCAGGAAGAACTGCTGACCCAGGCCAAGCATTAACACTTGAAAGATAAGAAAAATAAGGAACAAGGGTTCCCTGGTGGTGTAGTGGCTAAGGCTTCGGTGCTCTCAATGCCGTAGCCTGGGTTCAATTCCCAGCTAGGGAACTACCCCCCCCCCCGCAAAAAATAATTATAAATAAACAAGGAAGAAAAAAGACAAGTTACTGGTCCAAGATCTTACAGCTTAATAGTGGAAAAGCTTACATTAGACCCTGGGTCTCCCGATTCCTGCTCTGGTGCCCATTCCACCACCTCATGCTATTGCTTTGTGTGTTGGGGGCTTAATTATTTCTAAAAATTCAGTTTCAATGAAGTCCTCAGCTGACCCGATGAGGAACACTGGGGCTGGGGCCACCATTCCTAATTATCCTGACCGGAGGACGGGTTAGAGAGTGAGATGGGGAGCCTGGACCCCATACGCTCCTATTGACCAGCCAATAGATGTGGGCTGCTCAGAAGACATGTGACCATGGACCAGGAAGATCTTTTCAGGACTTCAGGTGAGAGTCAACAGCCATCAAGACTCCCAGCATGATAACAGAATGAATACCTCTGTCCTAGAGAGAGGGGCGGCTGGGCAGAGCAGCACAGCATCCACCACAGTTCTACTTCCTGCACTTGATCTTCCTATTCCTTCTGAAATAACCCTCCAAATTTTAAGGTAACATTTTCCTCTCTCCCTTTCCCTCTTCTTGAAAAACTAAAATCAGCCCATAGATCATCAAGAGCAGAAAAAAATGTAGCTATGATGCTCCAAACATCTGAGGCAGACTGCGAACTCCTCTAAACATTGTAAAGACAATTGACCTTGGCAAAATCAGGGAAGTCCATTCTTAAAATAGTCCCTCGTGCATCCCAAAAGTAATGAGATAAAATTGACTGAGCAATGCACTATTTCTCTTTATGCCTTTCCATTTGTCATACAAATCATAACGAATACTTATTTCTTGAATTACATGTCGGCCTTCCCACAATTTGCAGCTCCTGCCATGTTTACATGCACCATCTGGAAGAACTAATGAGCCAAGGAGCACCACAAATTAGAACTTGCTTTGACTAAACGTAGAAGATTTTTACTGGCAATAAAATGATTTTGCTTTTCTTTATTTCTTTCTGGTTTTGCAAGGAAATTAAAACATGAGTTTCACTGAGCATAGGCAGAAATATGCAAAGTTAATTTTAATACAATGAACCTGAAGGCATCTGGCATTCCTAATCAATTCAGAATAATGTAGTCATTATAGCAACAGTCTCATGATAGAAGGTCTCCTCTGACACTGGAATACTTAAAAATGATTAGCTAGCCCATACGCAAATGTTGCAGTGGGTCTCAGTGGGCATCAAACGGAACACACAGGAATGCTGAAAAGCACAGTGTCTGTGAACTTGGACTCTGACCTCCATGGGCCTGGGCTCAGCTCTGACTCTTACTCTTGATATAACTCTGGACAAGTGACTTAACCTCTTTAGATATCAGGTGCTTGTATATAAAACAGGGATAATAACAGGAGCTACATAATGGGGCTACTGTGAAAATTAAATGAGATAATGCAAATAATTTACATTGAACTATTAGGGCGTGAAACTAAAACAGCATGCAATAATCATTAGCAGTTATTATTTCTTATCTTTAGAGTGTTGACCAAAAAAATAATAAAAAAAAAAATTCTTCTTTCAAAGGAAATTTAGAGTCTCTTTTAGCTGGTCAAATCTGCCCTGGGTAGAGGGTAACTAAGAATAACATGGATAAATTAAAGACATCTATAATTCAGTCCAAGGGCACATTGTCCCACGACAGAGCATGACGTTCACCTGGTTAGCCCTGACCTAGCAAGCTAAGTCCCATGGACTCCAGGAAAAATTGGGTATACAGATGGGGCCAACTATTTGGAAGAAATTTCACACTCCAGTTTTCTTCTTAATTATATTTAGAAAAGGAAATGAATGATTGTGCAAATCATTTCTGTTGTTTACTATAACGTAAACAAAGTGAAGGAAAGAGGCAAATATGTAGGACTACCCACTAAATCCAAAAAGATATCATTACAGTCTTTGACAGGCTCTTTCAAAAATACAATAGGCTCTCCGTTAACCAGAACTCAAGCAACCAGCAAGAGAAATGAAGAAGTAAATACTACATTTATCTGGTATGGGTGCTGGTTAATGGAGAGTCTACTAGAATATACTCACCATAGCATGTTAGCATTAGTGCAATTGCTATAGTTTTTATAAAGCAGTTGTGTTGCTTATGATTATAACACAAAAAAAGGTATATTATAGGAAATACATTAAACTTTCAGAAAGATAAGAAAAATCACCCAAATCCTACAATTTAGAGATTAAACACAATATATTAATGGATTTCCTTCCTGTTTTGTTCTTCTATGCACAGATAGGGTTTTTTTGTTGTTGTTTTTAGAATTTTGATCATACTGTCTATTCAGTATTAGACCCTGCTTTTTTCCTTTAATAATTCATGTAAACTCTTTCCAGTGTTTTCATCTATTTTTTGAAAATGTGATTTTTAAACAATGTGTAATATCGCCTTACATAGAGTTCTCCCATGAATCATCAGTTGTTTTTAATTTTTTTACCCTAAAAAAAATAAAGCTGTGATAACATCTTTTCACATTAATCTTTGTTCAAATCTCTGATTTGTTTTTAAAGAATAGATACCCAGAAGCGAAATTAGTGCAAAGACTATTTTTAAGCATATTATTGCTCTTCAGTTGCTTTCCAAAAAGATGTGATACCAACTTCCATTCTCATCAGCAGTGCATGAGTACCCACCTTACCAAACCTCTGCCCACAATGAATTTCAGAACTTCTAAAACTGAAAGAGTATTCAATACAAAATGATTACTATCTTGGCAATAAGAATATTTTAATGTAATTATCTAAATTAAAATTTTAATTACCTAAGTTAAAATTTGGAAGTTACCACATAATGATTGGATCAAACGTAATTGTATTCTCTATCATGGTCAGCCTCATGGTTGAATTATTTGGGTATTCCTTTATCTGCTGCCACAGCCACTAGTTTATGAACCTCTGGAGGGCAGCAAAGGGTTTTATGTACCACACACACACACACACACGCACACACACACCACCTAGCACAGTATGCGCTTCATGCTCAACAAGTATTTGTGGAATGGAACTAATTGTGCCATCTAGCCTTTATGATAATTTCAGTCCATACTGTGAAAGAGGGAGATAAGAGATTACAAAACCTAGAAACACCTACCTCCCCATCACCATAGTCTTAATCTGGATCACAGGGAAATAAAAGCAAACCACAGAAAAACAACTCTACAGTGCCAACCGGCTCATCTTATGCTGGAGCAACAACTTTCACACTATTTTGGACCATGGCCCAATAATTGACATCATGACTCAGCACACACAAATGTATTTAGAGATATATATAAATTAAACTAAATATTGCACTTTTCTCTTACTCCCTGTGATGCACTTTGCTATTTCCTATTTGATGTCAATGTTTAAAGAATGTTCATCACAACTTATCAAATTACTTCACAATGCATGGTTTGAGAAGCATTTCAGTGGAGCAAGATAAGAAATGGCCACCAATGGCATGATGGCCTCAGTGGCCGTTGGTGTCCACATTTTTCAGGGGTTAGTTTATTCATCCTCCACTGCCCCTTCCCACAAGAGCAAGTCTGAATGCTGCCTCCACCCCATGTGTTCTCCCTGGGGTGTCCTTGTTTCCTTAGACCACAGACCCAGGCAACAGTTAGCTACCTGCACTAGGGCTGCAGTCTGCAGTTGAGTCAAGGCAGTCCGATGAGAATAATATAATTGTTAAGTGCAAAACTTGTGTAATGAGAATGCATAGCAACTGAAGTGTTGAAAACGCTTAGGAAAGAAGCATAGATTTCGTACTCAGGCCTCAGATTCAACTAGTTAGTTTGCTCTAGAAATCCGAACAGCTCAGAAGTATGAGATTCCAGTTTCACCACTTTCCATCACCAGCTGCTGAAAGCCACAACGCAACACTCCTCACAGGCTCAGAAACTGCCCCTCCCTTCTGAGAAGCTCTAGCAACCACTTTTGTGATTCTGAGATTCATAAGCTGTTGACCCCTCTTCTCATTTCCAAAAACTAGAATTCCAAATTATGGCATTCCTGATGAAGGCTACAAATGAGGCAATTCTTAATGGGCTAAAGAGGGACAAGGCAAAGTCACACAGTGATGCAATCTCCCCACCATTCTTCACAAACACCTCAAGTCTTACTCTTCCTGTCACCAGATTAAGCTCTAAATTAATGCAAAAGATGAAGACTTCCCTTTGTCATTGAGATATAGTAAATCTCCTGGAGATAAAACTTTAAAATAAATACACAAGCCAAAAAATACTAGTGAAAACTACCCTCTACAAAGGGCAAGGATCCAAGTAAACCTACATGTTTTCTTTTATTCACAGTTTGTTGAATAGTTATGTCCCAGACACCACATTAAAAGCGTCATAAGCATTATCTCATTTAAGTCTCATAATTTTATGAGCTCATTCTCATGTTCCAGATGAAGGAAATGAGACACAGAATACGAAAACAATTCACCTGTGAAAGAGGACAGTTGTTTTAGGAATAAGCATCTGAGTTTAGCTGAGCATATAGCCACCCGAGTGAAGACCACACTCCCAACTTCTTTGTATGGTCATTGTCTTAGCTCAGGTTGCTGTAACAAAATACCAAGACTGGGTGGCTTAAACAACAGAAACTCATTTGTCACGGTTTTGGATACTGGGAAGTCCAAGATCAAGGTGTTTATCAATTCAGTTCCTGGTGAGAACCCTCTTCCTGGCTTGCAGATGGCTGTCTTATGGTATCTTCACACGGTGACGGTGGGCGGGGGTTGGGGGGCGGCCAGCGAAGAGGGAGAGAGCATGGGCAAGTGCGAGAGTGCACTCCCTGGTTTCTTTTTATAAGGGCAGTAATTTCATCATGAAGGCTCCACCTTCATGGCCTCATCTAAACCTAATTAACTCTCAAAGGCCCCACCTGTTAATGGCATCACATTGGGAGTTAGGGCTCAACATATTAATTTGGGGGGATACAAGCATTTTGGTCTAGAACAGCCATGCAGCAAAGTCCTGGGCAATGGGCTATGAGTTAAAGTGACATATGTGACTTCTAGGTTGTTCCCTTGAAGCAACCGTTTGGCTTCCCTGGGCCACAGTGGAAGAAGAATTGTCTTGGGCCACACAGAAAATACACTAACACTAATGATAGCTGGTGAGCTAAAAAAAAAGTTCCTTGCATAATTTTCATAATGTTTTAAGAAAGTTTACGAATTTGTGTTGGGCTGCTTTGAAAGCCGTCCTGGCCTGCATATGGCCCACTGGCTGCAGGCTGGACAAGCTTGCCTTAAAGGGACATGCCCCCCACTTCTCTCCTTCCCTTCCCACTGTCTGCAATATAGATTTGGCTGTGGGAGCTGGAGCAATCATCTTGGACCATGACATAAAAGCTGTATGTTGAAGATGGTAGAACAATAAGAAATCAGATACTATGAAGTTGTCACATCAATCATTAAGCTGGGACTCTGTTATGCTGTTGAAGCCACTTCACTTTGTCCTGTCCTACCACAGCTGACTCTGTACTGCGACTAACTCGTTATCCAGGTCACGTCAACAATAAATAACAGTCTGTTTGAACCCTGTGTGAATCTAAGCCCAGTTTCTTACTGACTATACAGTACTGCCTGCAAAATCCAAAAGGAGAAAGGATACCAGAAGGAGGTCAAGTAGACAAGCAGAGAAGGTAATCCACGCAAACTAATTTTAGCTCTTTGGTGCCTGAGCCACCTCGCCTTGGAAGCCCGGGGCTCCCCATGTTGAATGAAAACACCAACGAACACCTGGAAGGACAAAGGGGTGTCCCCCCGACTCCAACGACGCCAGCACAACTCTGACAGTGGCAGATAAGGGCTGGATTCAGGGCTGCTGTGAGGAGCAACCATAGTCAACAACCCACGGAGATAATACTGAGTCAATGACACTGCCCAGCCGAAGGCTCGTGTAGCAGCACCGAGGTTCTTTGGTTAGGATCACCTGTCATCCCGCTCACCAAAGGCATTTCTAAAGCCCAGCTCCCAGCAGCACCCTGAGGCTGACACCGAAGAGTAGTCAAGTCTAAAATCTACACTTCAAGGACCTAAGCAACCAACACTCCTCCTCAACAGGAAAGCCTCCCTTTCTAGCCCAAGATGATTTGTGATCATTCCTTTGACTTAGCCGAAACAAACAAACAAACAAAAATTGAACAATCTGCTTAGGCCTGATTTTCAAACCCAGCAACTAGGCACTCTGCCCGTGTTTTTATATTCATGCCCCTGCCCATGTCTTCACCCTCTTGCCTGCCATCTTGTGCTACTCAAACACTAACACTATAAGAAAGCATTTCAGCAAGAGAGTTTTGAAGAAAGCGTATGGATTGCTTTTGTTTCTGTGGATCTGAAAGAATCATTAAAATCAGTGCTGACCCCAAATGTCAGAACGTGGGGCCATACGTCACAGCCAAGCAACAAGCCTTCCAAACCGAATCAGCCCAGCTGTTTGTCCATGTGGAGGAATGTAGGCTGGGAATGGTTTCCAGGAGGCCTGTGGGCAGAACAGAAATCAAACACCCCAGAGAAAGTCCCAATTCCCTGTAAACAAAGAAAGGAGAAACTGTTTATTACAGCCCCTAAAGTCTTTTAATATCAAGCTCCAAGTATGTCAAGCACACTAAACAAATTTAGCTTTACCACCTGTTCTGGGGAAAAAAAAGGCCCGTGCCAAACGCCCCCACCCCCAAAAGCACATAGATATTCTCGGTGTGGATTAGCTGGGAGTTTTTTCAAATATGTTCTATATTAGAGTTTGTAAACTGGGCGCTTGATGTACACCACATGGAGGCATGGAAAACATGTGAAGTTTTTCTCCCGTGCCTTAAAAAGAGTGTATGCCTTTGCTCACGGGTTTTTTAGACAAAATCTGAAAAAACAATAAAAAGTCCTAAAAAATAGCCAAACCTACCTTTCCTGGGTGTGACTCGAGTTGGGCTCATAGGGAACAAAAAAGCAAGGAGTTTGTCGTCTTACTGGAGGGAATGAGACATATCCAAGAGAGAGAGGGTGGTTAATTACCAAAAGAGTGAGCTCGGGGGTTCCCTGGTGGTGTAGTGGCTAGGCTTTGGCACTCTCAATGCCGCAGCCTGGGTTCGATTCCCAGCTGGGGAACTACCAATAAAAATAAATAAATAAAAATAAAAAAACAAAAACAAGAATGAGCTAGACGGTAATTGATAAAACACAGATGTGTGTGGCTTCGGGGTGAGGGCTGGAGGGACAGCTGCCATTGGTCATGTGTGGAGCCCACCTCATGTGTAGCCTAAGAAGGGCACCATCTTTTCTATGTTGAACCCTCCTCCAAAGGGCCAAATCTGAGACCTCATTGGTCTGGTAAAATCCATGAGTGCTACCACCTTGGTACCCTGGGTCCCTGCCCCACCCAATAAGGGCACTCTTGGTTCTGGGGTGGCCGCCCCGCCCCACCAGCTGCAGAAGACTTTACAGCAACAGATGAACTCCAAAGGCCTGGGGAACTTTCTGTTGCAACCAATCAGCCCCTGCTTGCACTGCATACTCTCTTGGGTGGCTCTCAGGGGTCTGGGGCCCGAGGCAAGTTGTGCTGGCTGCTATGTTCTCAGAGCATTTTGTGAACTGGTCATGGGCCCAGGACTGGTATAAGAAATGAATCTACATTAACTTTGTAAAATCCACAACCCACAACATGTGACTTCCTGGAAGCCCAACCCACCCAGGTAGTACTGCATCACCAGGAGCACTCTTGGCTCCTGAGCAGCCAGCCCCACCCCACAAGCTGTGGAAGCCTTTTACAGCAGAAGAAGTCACACTGCAATCTGGGGAACTTCCAGTGGCCAGCAGTTAGCCACAACTTGTGCTACAGCCTCTCACAGGGTGGCTCTCAGGGATCTGTGGGCCCCAGGCAAGCTGGTCGCAGTGTTCTCAGGGCACTTTACAAAGTGGTCACAAGCCTGGCACTGGCACAAGAACTGAATCTGTATTAACTTTTTAAAAACCATTGGCCATGCCTTGTGATTCCCTGGGATCTCGCCCTGCTCAGCTAGTGCTATATCACCAAGGGCACTCTCAACACCAGGTCAACCAACCCAAACCACACACCTAAAGAAACTTTCAATAGCTGTGACTTACAGACAGCCAGAAGGTGACAACAGACCCAGGAGGGCCTGGGCCTTGCTAAACCGGCCCAGCCACAATACTGGTGGCAGCTAGCCTTGATTCACAGCAAGGCCACCCTGACATGCCTCTAGGTCCAACATAGCCAGCAACCAACCACATGTGCCTTTGTAGCTCCTACCAGAGACCCTTGGGCCAGGAACTGGCAAGGCTAAAATTGGCCTTCATGGGCACCCCTCCCAAGAGACACCAGAAACAATACACCCAGAGGCCAGCTTCAGAACACACCAGAGTATTATCCAATTAACCCCACAAGTGTCCCCCCAAAGGGTGGTCTCAACAGGCACAAGAGCCCACTGGGTTGAATCGCCCTCTGAGGGGTCAGCACACACATAGCAGCTCATATACTGTGAGCATAGCCAATCCTCATAGCCACTCAGCCTGGGAGTCAAGCCCACCCAACAGTGTGATAAAAGCAATCAAGGCTCAACTACAATAGGAAAATATACACAACACACATTAAGGGACACTTCTGGAACACTCTCACAGGAGATCAGGGAGACTATGCCACTGGACTACATAGGACACTTACCACATAAGGCCACCCAGAAAAAACTAAGAATCCTGTTTTGGCAGATCTACCTAATACATAGAAGCAAACACATAGAGGCAGCCAGAATAGAGAAACAAAGAAATACGTCCCAAATAAAAGAACAGAAGAAAACTCCAGAAATAGAATTAAATCAAATGGAGGCAACCAATGTACCAAATACAGAGTTTAAAACACTGATTGTAAGAACACTTAAGGAATTTAGTAAGAACTTCAAAAAAGAGATAGTAAGCATAAAGAAGAACATAGAAACCATAAAAAGAACCAGTCAGAAATAAAGGTACAATAACTGAAATGAAGAGTACACTAAAAGTATTCAACAACAGATTAGATGAAGCAGAGAATTGAATCAGCGATTTAGAAAACGAAGTAGCAGAAAACACCCAATTGGAAAAACAAAAAGAAAAAAGAGTTTAAGAGGCCTTTGGGACAAAAATCAAGCATAACAACATTCACATCATAGGAATACAAGAAGAAGAAGAGAGGGAGCAAGAGATTGAGAACTTATTTGAAGAAATAATGACTGAATACTTGCCTAACCTCATGAAGGCAATAGACCTACAAGGCCAGGAAGTTCAGAGGTCTCAAACAAAGTGGCCCACATCAAGACCCATTATGATTTAAATGGCAAAGTTTAAAGACAAAGAGAACTCTAAAAGCAGCAAGACAAAGACAAGTAATAACTTACAAGGGAGCTCCCATAAAATTGTCAGCTAATTTCTCAACAAAAACTTTGTAGTCCAGAAGTGACACGAAATATTCAATGTGATAAAAAGCAAGGACCTACAACAAAGATTACTCTACCTAGCAAGGCTACTATTTAAAATTAAAGGTGAGATAAAGAGCTTCCCAGACAAGAAAAAGCTAAAGGACTTTATTACCAACAAGCCAGTATTACAAGAAATGTTAAAAGGTCTTCTTCAAGAAGAAAAAGAGAGCAAACAAACAAAAAAAAAAGATTTAAAAATATGAATAATAAAATAGCAATAGCTATGTACCTATCAATAATAACTTTAAATGTAAATGGATTAAATGTTCCAATCAAAAGACATTGGGTACCTGAATGAGTAAGAAAACAAGACCCATGCATACACTGCCTGCAAGAGACCCACCTCAGATGGAAAGACTCACATAGACTGAAAGTAAAGGGATGGAAAAAAACATACCATGCAAATGGAAATGAGAAAAAAAAGTTGGGTTAGCAATACTTACTTACATCAGACAAAACAGATTTTAACACAAAGACTATAAGAGACAAAGACATTACATAATGATAAAGAGACCAATCCAACAAGAGGAAATAATCCTAGTAAACATCTATGCACTTAACATAGGAGCACCTAAATAGATTTTTTAAATATTGACAAATAAAGCCAGAGATCAAGAGTAACACAATCATAGTAAGGGACTTTACACCCCACTGACACCAATGAATAGATCTTCCAAACAGAAAATCAACAAGGAAAGAGAGGCCTTAAATAACACACTAGATCATATGAATTTAATTGACCTATTTAGAGCATTGTACCCCCTAACAGCAGAAAATACGTTCTTTTCAAATGTACATGGAAGTTTTTCCAAAACAGACCACAAGTCTCAATAAATTTAATAAGATTGAAAGCATATATCAAGCATCTTCTCTGACCACAGTAGTATGAAACTAAAAATCAATTACAAAAAAAACCCTGAAAAACACACAAACACATGGAAATTAAACTACATGCTATTAAATAATGAATGGGTCAACAATGAGATCAAAGAAGAAATCAAAGGATATCTTGAGACAAATGAAAATGACCCAAAAATCTATGGGACACAACAAAAGCAGTCCTAAGAGGGAAATCCATAGTAATGCAGGCCTACCTCAAGAAACAAGAAAAATCTCATAGAGTCTAACTTTACCCTAAGAGTAAAGAGCAAACAAAACCCTAAGAGTACAAGAAATGAAATAATAAAGATCAAAGTGGAAATAAATAAAATAGAGGCAAAAAGAAATACAAAAGATCAATAAAACCAAGAGCTGATGTTTTGAAAAGGTAAACAAAATCCAGGATCCATTTGTGATAAAAACTCCAAGCAAAGTGTAAATAGAAGGAACATATCTCAACTTATTAAAAGCCATATATGACAAACCCACAGCTAATATACTCAACAGGGTAAAGCTAAAAGCATTCGCCTTAAGATCAGGAACAAGACAACTATATCCACTTTTACCATTTTTATTCAACGTAGTACAGCAATCAGAAAAGAAAAAGAAAAAGAAATAAAAGACATCCAAATGGGAAAGAAATAAAACTGTATTATTTGCAGATAACATAATACAACATATAGAGAACCCCAAAGATTCTACTAAAAAAACAATTAGAACTGATAAATAAATTTAGTAAAGTAGCAAAATACAAAATTAATATTCAGAATTTGGTTCCATTTTTATACACCAATAATGATCTAGTAAAAAGAGAAATTAAGAAAACAATCCTATTTACAACTGCATCAAAAAGATAATAAAATACCTGGGTATAAATTTAATCAAGAAAGTAAAAGACCTGTACTCAGAAAATTACCAGAAATTGAAGAGAGAAATTAAAGGTACAAATAAACGGAAACATATACCACTCTCATGGATGGAAAGACTATAGTTAAAAGGTTCATACTACACAAAGCAATTTATAGATTTAATATAATCCCTATCAAAACACCAATGGCATTTTTCATAGAACTAGAACAAATAATACTAAAATTTACATGGAATCATAAAAGATCCTGAATAACCACAGCAATCCTGAGAAAGAAGAACAAAGCAGGAGGTATCAAGGCACCTGATATTAAATTATACTACAAGGTCAAATGAGTATTAATCAAAACAGCATGGCACTGGCACAAAAATAGACACATAGATCAATAGAACAGAATAGACAGCCCAGAAATTAATCCATGCCTATATATGGTCTTAATTAACTGATGACAAAGAAAGCAAGAATTTACACTGGGGTAAAGATAGCTATTCAATAAATGGTGCTGGGAAAACTAGAGAGATACATGCAAAAAAAAAAAAAAAAAAAAAGGGAAAGAAAGTGAACCACCTTCTTAGGCCCTATACAAGAATAAACTTAAAATGGATTAAAGGCTTAAATGTAAGACCCAAAACCATAAAACTCCTAGAGAAAATATAGGAAGTAAACTCTCAGGCTTTACCCTCAGTAATATTTTCGTTGATATATCTCCTTGGGCAAGAGAAACAAAAGAAAAAATTAACAAAGGGGACTACTACACAGCAAAAGAAACAATCAATAGGATGAAGAAGCATCCCACTGAATGGGAGAAGATATTTGCCAATGATACATCTGACAAGGGGTTAATGTTCAAATTTATTTTAAAAAACACTCATACAACTCAACACCAAAATAACAATCCAATTAACCAATGGGCAGAGGACCTGAATAGATATTTCTCTAAAGAAGACATACAGGTAGTCAATAGACATATGAAAAGGTACTCAATGTCACTAATATTCAGATAAATACAAATTAAAACCACACTGAGCTATCACCTCACACCCATCAGAATGCCCATCATCAATAAATCAACAAACAACAAGTGTTGGTGAGGATATGGAAGAAAGGGAACCCTTGTACACGGATAGTGGGATTGCAAATTGGTACAGCCACTATGGAAAGCAGTATGGAGGTTCCTCAAAAAATTAAAAATACAACTACTTTATGACCCAGCAATTCCACTCCTGGGTATTTATCCAAGAAATCCAAAACACTAATTCAAAAAGATATATGCACCCCTATTTTTACTGCAGTGTTATTTACAATAGCCAAGATATGGAAACAACCGAAATGCCCATCAATGGACTATTGGATAAAGACATTGTGGGACAATGGAGTCTAACTCTGCCATAAAAAAAGAATAAAATATTACCATTCACAAAAACATGGATGGATCTATTAAGCTAAGCGAAATAAGTCAGACTGAGAAAGACAAATACCACATGATCTCACTTATTTGTGGAATCTAAAGAATGGAATAAACGAGCAAACAAATCAGAATGGGCCCACAGATACAGAGAACAAACTCTTGGTTGCCAGATGGAAGGGTGTTAGGGAATGGGTGTTAAAGGCATTAGGAGTACAAATTTGTAGTCACAAAATAGTCATGGGAATGTGAATATTGTAAAAACTATGAATAGTATCACATGGGCACTAGATTTATCAGGGCATCACTTTATAAATTATACAAATGCCTAACCATTATGCTACACACCTGAAAGTAATATAAAATAATACTGAATATCAACTATAATTAAAAATATATATAGTCATGGGTTGTAAACTTAAGGATAGAGAATATAATGAATGGTATTGTAATAGTTATAGAAGGTATCAGAAATAGTAGACTTGTTGGGGTTACCACTTTATGAGGGGTATAAATGTCTAATCACTATATTGTTTTGTACACCTGAAACTAATAATTTAAAAAAAGAGAGAGAACAGGAAAAAAACTGGATACATATAGGATTCAAAAAGAAAGAAAAAAGATGTGTAAGTATGTCAGCACTAAGAGGTTTGTATAAAATGCCAGGTTATAAACAAGTAACAGAAAAAGGAATACCTCAGTTAAGCCATAAAAAAGGGTCCAAAAAATAAAGTTAGGCCAAACACCAAAATGTAGTTCCACCCACCCAACATTTACTTGCAGAGAACTTTCTAGTCTACGGATTCTGATAGGTGAAATGAAATAATGTCTGCAAAAGATTTAGGAGAATGCCAGGCACCTATGAAACGTGCAACACATGCTTGTTACTGTGGTTGTTGTTGAGATGAAACTGTGCTCCTGGGTACGCTGTACTACCCACAAACCGGCTCACCACCTATCCTTCCTTTAAGAACCAGCTCAAAACTTCTCTCAGAAGCCTTCCTTGGCCAACCACGTGCCTCACCAGGCAGTGTTAGTCACTCTAACAGTGCTCCCAATGCACCATTTTACATACACAAATCTTCTATGAATTCAGGAGGAATGTGTAATTACATCCCAGAAACTACCCATCTATGCATCTGACATTAAATTTGAAGCATGCTTGATGAATGAACCAGCCTTAAGTGCTACGAGAGAAGAAGGCAGAAAAGCAGGCCAGTGGAAACATCTGAATGCGCCCCAACCTCACCAGCCTATGGACACACAGGAGGTCTAAGCACCCTAATACCTCAGTGTGGAGAGGTGTACCTCTCAGGCAGGCATCTGATCCCTTGCAAAGTTCCTCCAATTGTTCTCCAGTTCTCCAGAGAGCGTCTCCCGTGTGCCCACAGTTCTGACTACCATTTCTCTTTCTCCTCACTAAATCTAAGCCCCCTCCTTCCCTTATGACACCCCTCTGCTGCCTCAGCAGCTGTACCAGGAAATTGGGGCAGCCCCTCTGCCCAGGCTCAGATCTGGCACAGAAACACCTGGGCCATTTCTTGAGATGTGAGAAGAAAACAGTAGTTTCCCTCTCCACCACGTGCAACTCTAGGAAGTGCACCGGGGCTGATGGCGGGAGCAAGCTAAAGGGTCCGACGTGTGGAGTTTTCAGGTAACACACACAGCAGCCATTGCTCCCCACCGCCTTCCTCCCTGGGGTGCCCATAGGACGTCAGAGTAGCAGGGCTGGAATGGGGACAAGAGCCAGCAGCCCCAGAACCCGCAAGCCCTCTTGTGGAGTCTGACTTGGGAAGGCAGTCCTCTTCTTCCTCTCTCAGGGGCCCTCCCTCCAGGGCACTTTTATGGGGAGGCACTTATGACACAGTGACACAGTGCCATTGGCTTTCCGGCTGTTCAGTCAATAGCCTGTGAAAGTGCAGAGACCCAACACGGAAATAAAAACGTATTTGTTCCAAAGTATTGTTTTAAAACCTGCAGAATTAAAGTGAATAAATAGTCAACTGAACTGTTTACCAAGTGTGATGTTACATCCACGCAAATGGTATTTCCGTATTAAGGACAGTTATCCTAGGATATGGGTGCATTTTCATTTGTTAGAATGATGTGGGTGGGTTCTCCAAAAGGAAGAGCTCTGAAGGTCAATTCAGTCCATCTGAAGGTCAAAATAGGCTCCTCCTCCCTGTAGTCTGGCTCCTCAGACCACCTCCAGGCTCCTCAGTCTGCCAGATGTGTCTGAAAAGACTGAACCCCAATTGCAGGTATATTTCAATCCTTTAAAACTATGTAACTTTTTATTTTATTTTATTTTATTTTTTTACCTCTTAAAACTATGTAACTTTTTAAATAGAAATACGTGAACATACACAGAAGAATACAGCACGCAGGAGAAGCTTCCTCAGTAGGATGAAATAATTGATCGTGGTCTTTGATGGCACCAGCACCATTTCTGGGACCTCATCAACCTATTAATATATAGTCAGCTTCATAGACTTGCTCCTCTTAAAGAGAAAGTAAAATTTTACATGGATTTCATTTCAAGATGGACCGTCCATTCAGCAGACACAGCAGGCAAAAATGTGACACAGTCAACAGCAAATTTTATTTTAATTCATTTTATACAACAAATTAATCCAAAGTTTTTAAAAAATTGTGCTCCCTTCATATCATTGTCATTGAGAAAGTAAAACATTTTCTCCCTCTTTCTATTGTAAAAGAACTGTAAGCATCGTGCAATCAAATGAAGAACAACACAGTGAAATGTATCCATAATTAAACAATTTTGTCATTCTTTATTCTTTGTTTATAGTCATATTAGGAAGTTTCTTCCTCTCTCTCAGACTAAGTGCAGTCTCCTCAGCTTAAATCCAATCAATACCCACCTTACCCAGTGGGCCTCAATTCTTAATGCTCCCCAAGAAATACTGCTCCCCCATGGATCACATCACCTTACTATTCCTCATCCTCATTCAACCCATTCCCACAACTGGAGTCCACTGCAAACCATTCTCCACACCTAAGATGCCCGGCCCTCCTGCCTGGGCACAGTTAAAGCTCCAGTGTCCTCTCACAGGTTCACATGGACTAAACCCTAACAACCCTTCCTTCTCCAAAACCCCATAACATAGAGATTTACCCCACAATCTTATCCTTATAGTTAGGCCAGCAGTGTCCAATCTTTTGGCTTCCCTGGGCTGCACTGGCAGAAGAACTGTCTTGGGCCACACATACAATACACTCACACCAATGTCCTCACATCCCTAACTTGAGTATCAGCTTCATACAGCTTCTCACTTCTTCCCTCTTGATATTGGGGGGGGTCGCAACCCACAGGTTGAGAACCGCTGTACTAGAGGAAGACGTGATGACAAAAGAAGGCAATGATAAATTGACTAAATGGAGATGTGAGACTGCTGGCTCTGAAGAGGGAGAAAAGGGGTACAAGCCAATGATGGCAAGGAATGCAATTCTAGAAGCCGGAAACGTCATGGAAACAGATTCTCCCTTACAGTCCCTGGAGGGAGCACATGCCACTCTGCCCACACCTTGATTTCAACCCAATAAACGTGATTTCGGACTTCTGACCTCTGGAACTGTAAGAGAATACATTTCTGTTGTTTTAAACCAGTTGTGTGCAATTTCTTTGGCTTCCCTGGGTCACAATGGAAAAAGGATTGTCTTGGGCCACACATAAAGGTCACAAAAAAGTCTTATAATGTTTTAAGACTTTGTGTTGGGCCACATTCATAGCCGTCCTGGGCCACAGGTTGGACTTGCCTGTTTTAAGCCATGAAGTATGTGGTAATGTGTGCTAATAGCAATAAGAAACTAATACAATGTCCTAATGTGAACTCCCAGACAGTCTCCTCCAAACTCCCACATCACTCTCATCCTCAGTAAATGACTCAGGCTGAAAAAAATCTTAGATATGCATTCCACGAGAGCAGGGACAATGTTTTATGCACTACTGTATCTCTAAGCATAAAATAATGCCAGAGGCATAGTAGGTATTCAAAAGCCATTTGTCAAATAAATAATTGAAAAAGTGCATAAACAGATTGTGAGATCAGTATAAACCTATCCTTAATAGTCTAAGGTTAAAGTTAGATATTGCATCCATGAAACAAGAATGAAAAATATAGCATTAAAAATCAAAACTCAAACTTGAAATTTTGTAATCACAAAAGAGAGGCTTTGAAACTGAAAATATCTTGGCTGAAATTTTTTAAAAATCAGTATCAAAGTTGGAAGACTAGAATGAAAGAGCTGAGGATAGTAGGATAGACAATAAGTAAATTAAGATTCCTAATTCTAACCCAAAATTAAAATTGAGACCCATGATCCAATTAACAGAAGTTCAAGACAGAGAGAAAAAAAGACAAGAAAATTGTTAGAGAAATGAAGAATTTTCCAAGATTGAAGGACATTGGTCTTCATGTTGGAAAAACCCACATGGGAAAATAAAAATGAATTACAACAAACTCACAGAAAGGCACATTACCATGAACTTTTAGACTACTAAAGGGATGGCACAGATTCAACAACAGTAATGATAACCCATTTACAGAGAAAATGGGAATTGAAATGTCATCTGATTTAACAACAAAACTGAAACCAGGGACTACCATTTTTCTTTGTAAGTTTTTAGTCCTGTTTCCTTGTGTGTACATATGCAGATGTATTGCTTTGATACACTAATTACTGCTAAAGTAAAAACTAATAAAATTCTAAAAAGAGCTCAAGCAAATATTGATATAGAGGGAATTTGCTACAAATAGCACTAAGGGCTGTGACACAAGAGAGTGACATCTCTTAGTCACCTAGAGCAGTCACCAGCAGAGAAGAACAGCCAGAGAAAAAGGATCAGACGTGACAGGCCACTTTCTAGGCACACCTGGCTCAGAGTGTTTATCAATTCCTCAGTAAAAAACAAAAAGAAAGTAATAAAGCTATATATTGTTTTCAGGTTTTTGCACATCAGGTTTTTACCGCGTAGAACTGTGTCAGTGGTTCTGGTTCACAGAGGAGGTGCGATCATTCTCAGCGGGCCGACACACATCCACACCAGCCAGCACCAAGAGGCAAGTCCAAGGAGAGAATCCCTTTGAGAGAATGCCAACGCAGTTAACGCTCTTTTAACCATGCGACCACCACCACCCCACACAAAACACTCCACCACGTGTTCTCCGTGGCGGGGGCGGGGGGTTATTATTTAAACCATTGTCTTCTGGTTTTCTTTACTCGGCATTTACTGTTCTTCTCTCCTTCCCTTCTGCAAGTGGCTGTTGCACAACTTTTAACCTCAACACCCACTTTCATCTTAACTAGAACAATGGAGTGTCACTTGCATTGTGTGAGCTGAGCAGAAGGCACAGAATACTCTCATGCACAACATGACTTGGAACAATAAATTATGATAATGCCAAAACTGACTACAAATGCAATTTTCTGAATGATGTCAGAAAATCGCTCGAATGTAAAGAGATCTTGCTGCATCGGATACCGCTTAATGCTAAGGCTGCATATGGGATTGCTATAAAGCTACATCATCACAAACATGTTTTCATTGTTAAAACACCCCTCGCCGGGCTAGAGGCTCTGCCATCTCATAATCCATAAAATAAACTTCAATGTACAAAGAAAAACACTTTGTTTCGAAATAACTCACAGTTGTTTTTGTAAACATCAAGTGATATTCAAAAAGTTGCTTGCATAACCCAGAGGCAGCGGGGATTAAAGAATTAAATGGCAAACCCAACACGTGAACTCATACTAAGATGCCACCAAACCCTCACTGGAACGAAAATTGGTGGGAAGCTCGAGGACAACAGATGGAGGTGATGCTGAAGAAAAGTGGGGACTTCTGAGCATTTTTTTAACTTAAAACCAAGGAGGCTTAAAACGCTTCCTTCCATAGTTACAAAGAAAGAGCGCTCCCTAACAGGCGTGGCCAAGGCCTGGTCACCAAAAAGAGTCCCGGGGACTTGCACACGGCTGTGGCCCCGGGAAGCCATTTGTCTCTGCCGGCCTGCGGACTGTGCAGGGGTGATGGTGACGGACTCCAGAGCCACCCTAAGGAAGTGTGCCGCTCGCATGCAGTCGCTCCGTGGGTGCACACACGCACACGGACACACGGATGGGAACTGCTTCCCCTGTATCTGCGTAAGCGCTGCGGCGTGAGGCCACTATTACATGGTGGGTTACGCTGCCCGAGTTCAGACCGTTAGTGTCAGCATGGCACCGTGATTCACGCTCTGGCCCTGAGTCAACCTGGGTTCAAATGCCAGCTCAGCCATGTACTTGACTACTCTGCGCTTTTGTTTTCTCATCTAGAAAATAAAAATGAGAATGCTATTGCCTTTGTGGCATGTTGCCAAGGTCAATGAATAAATAAATAGATGGCACTTAGAACAACGCCTGGCACAGAATAAGCACTACGTAAGGACTGGCTATTGCTACTATTCCTAGGTGACATTTTTATCATAAAGTTTGAGCTAAAATAGTGGCAGGACTATTAATGAGAGTGAAATGAACCTAGTGGGGGCAAGCTAACTTTGAGGTCAACACAGTCATGTCCACATTGTGGGGGCCAGGTAGTCTGCACCTCTGGGTCCCCATCCCAACTTGCCCATCCTTGAAATTGGAATAAAATCGAAATTACTCTAGTTCCATTACACCAACCTGAGACATCGTTGTGGATTAAATAAACATCCATCAGTGCAAGTAGGTGACATGTAGCAGGCGTTCCCTGGACAGTATTTTACTTGTGATTCCCTTACAAAGTGGAAGCCTACTTTGTAGATAATCAGTTCCACTGGGATTATATCAGATTTGCTGCTGCTTGCACCAGTGCTATAAATACAGGCCTGCCCTAAGGATGTGTTAGTTGTATGAATGAAGAAATGAATCTGTTTACCAGTTACTGATTAATAAGTGAGTGAATGTACTTGTAAAGGATGTATTCCTGTGAGGTTACACCATTTCTTACACATCGACATTCAATGGATTGAACTGAATTGATCTGCCTTAAGCAATAGATATAAACAAAGTTTAATATAAGAGGAGTTAAGAGTGACTACAATAACTAAAACAGTTTCAGGATATAGAAAATTATTAAAAGATTTGTCTTAGCCTAAAAAGTACATAACAAATAATATGTGAATCAAAATGCTTCCTAATAAAATGTGACAGGCCACGATAAATGATAAAATTAAGAGTAAAATTAAAGGGCTGACAAGATACTATATTCTTATATAAATTAGAAAATATGTTTTCAGCCCTGAAGATGTCTGACCTAAGAGACAGATGAGTCTAACAGAAATAGAAAAACCATCTACTCCACTCGTCAGTTCTGTAGAGACTCCTGGAATTACTCATTTTTCAGGTCACATCAAAACTCTGAGGAATAAAGTCTTCTCTATGGAAGGTGCAAATGAGAGAATAACAGAGACGTGAGAGATTAAAGAGGCTGTTAGTGCGTTTTTTAGTCCTAGGGTGATACAAAGCTTATGATAAACACCATCTAAACAGCACAAGAATGCAAAAGGTGTGTGCAGAACTAAGGACTGTGGAGCCATGGAGTGACCTCAGAACAGTCCTTATCCCATTACAGTGGACTCTGAAATAAGACCAAAAGAGGAGTTTTAAAATATTTTAAGTCACCAACGCATCATGAAATACATGGCTCTCCACAGAGGTTTCTCTGAAGAGCACGATGCATGATAAAAAGGACTCATTGCGATTTGTTGGCTAAAATTCAGTCTCATGTCTTTATACTACATTCGTTTTATACACGTAAGTGAAGACGGTTGAAGGGAAAAGTAACATGAGAGGTTGGATGATCCAAACAGAACTTCCCCCAGGAAGCAGCATGTACACTGGTGAACCAACGTTCTGGAGGGCCACAGCAGGAAAAGGGATTGCATTTGTTTTCTAAGTAAGATGCCTTAGTAAGTGGCAAACACATAGTCAAGACTCGAACTCAGAGAAACAGTCGTCTTCACTAAGGACAAGACCATATCACTATTCCAGTGAAGTCCAGGTACTAAATACTCCAGTGTTATATAGCAACTTCTCCATTTCATAAAGCAACCAGCTCTCGCCTGTTCTTGACACGGAGAGACTGAATTCTGAAACAATATGCTCAGTTCTGTAATGTCTCTGTTTTCCCTTGGCAGTCTACCCCGTGTTTTTAAAAACCTTCTTTCTCCTTCTCATTGTTTTTAATAATAAAGGTCTCTATTCAACATTCTAGCATTATCATCATCATCTTGCAAAAAGAAAAATTTCATACCAACACTGCAGAGAGAATCATGATTTCTCCCTCATTCTTTAGGGGGAAAAAAGAGCTTTGTTTTGGTATCTTCTGATCTTGCGAAGCATGTGAGGGCTGGAAAATGGAATCACTTAAATAACCATTCAGATTGTTTCCCCTCACAAAACAATAACAGTGGGAACATTTTTGACTCGAACGAAGCAAATGTTTCTAATTAGTGACAAGATCAGCTGAGGTAGCTGCTCGGGGCATCTGTGCCTCTCATTAAGGATACTGTCGTCTTGAGCAAAGCAACAAAATTGCCTGAATTCTGTTTGTGACGGTTGCCACCTACCGGAGAACACGCAAAACTGCAGCCGGCTTCAACTGGAAGGGGAAAAGATGGGGAAAGGCAAAAAAGATAATAATCCTGTGATGGGACCAGACGGTTTTGTCAAAGAAAGCAAGAAGGGGTCATGGCACTGACTTGGCAGGATACAGCTCTGGGTACGCAAAGGGTCAGGCTGGAAGGCTGTGTGTGGAGCAGGTACGTAGTGGGCCTTAAGGGATCATTAGGGTTTAGCAGAGGAGTGAGGGGAGTATGTGAAGTCAAGGGGTAGTTTGGAAACAGACACAAAGTGAGAAAAAAACGTAAGAACAGGGTCGAGTCAGGGGATGAGACTGGTGGTAGGAGAGCGTTTGCCCTGGGAACTTGTAGGAACTGTGATCAGATACTGAGACCCCAGGAGCCCTGCCCCTGCCCACGCATGTCCCTCTGCCCCAATGAAAGCAATCTGCCCGCATTTCTACTTCGTGCATTTGTTCTAAATATATGAACTTAGCCGCAACTACGTCCCTGGCATCAGCATTAGGAGAACGAAGGTAAAAAGACAGATATTGTCCCTACCCACACGGTACTTATCGCCTAGAGGGCTAGAGAGACATTAATTAAATAACTACACAAATGCTAGTATACAAGTGACTAGCACTCTAAATTCAAGGCTGTGAGAGCCTAAAGAGGAACTACTGAGCCAGTCTGAGGGTGGAGGAGGTTCTCACTGAGGAAACAGTTTTTGGCCAACATACGTTGATTTATGGCTGCAGTCAAGTGTCCTTTTGTAGCACAGCGGCCACAAGGGGGCAGGCAGGAGCACAGGGTGTGGACACCTCGGCCTGTTTCTCGGGGTCAAATCAATTCTTAGTCTCAGTTTGCTCATGTATAAAATAGGGAAAGTAGTGGGAATTAAATGATAAAATGAACTGAGTCAAATGATAAAATAACACAATGACCAGATCATAATATGCCTGTGATAAATGTTAGTTGATATTATTTTTGATATTATGAATCCTCTCTGTTTTCATGCTGGGGTGTGGACAATAAAGAAGAAGAAAACAGAAGATTTGCATTTAAAGACTGGAATTGCTGTCTGCAATTTATATGCAATATATTACTGAACTTTTAGATTCCAGATAGATTGTAGGATGCATTATGACATAAAAGCATATAAAAACTAGTAATACTATTCGAATTCTCTCTTGGCTATCTTGCTGTCAATGAAACCATTGTTTCACATCAGTGATGTGGGAAAATGTGTTGCAATCCAAACTGAGTTAACCAAAAAATCCAGTTCTTTCACACAGAAAAATTCTATAGATAAGAGCAATGTTATCTGACAGCCCCTTACTCAGTTTGGTTTCCTACGTGCCATTACAGTGCTACCTCTAACGAAGAGGGACTTTTTTCTTCTCTACGCCTTTTGTTATGTTCACAGGACCAGTCTATGCTATAAAAAGGACAAAAACATGCAATTTGGAGAGTTTCTAATCATTCTGTCTGTTTAAATATTTGGACAATTTAGGCAGATATCTAATGTGACTTTAAAAACAAATGTCAGTAAATATTCTTAAAATGAAGTCTGGGACATTAGCATTCTTTTACTCTGTTCAAAATGACTTACAAACATATGAGAAAAACCTACATATATATATAAAGAAAAGATTGGAGGGGAATGTATTAAAATGTATAAAAACTGGCTGATTTGCTATTTTTAATACTTTCTCTATTTTTCAAGTATAGCATTATCTACATGGGGGGAAAAAGGCATATAACATACAAAAAACATGAAACTTCTCATAGTTGGGAAAAGGGTGTTCTCTTCCCACAATTCTCAATAACTCCTCCTTATATTCAAGCATCATGGAAGCAAACACCAGAGGAACTGGGGTAAACATTTTTATTTTTTAATTGTATTGCTGGAAGCAGTCCAACTCACTGAAAATCCATTCCCAGAAAACTATGTCAGTGAATTGCCAAACTAGTCAGGGGCAAATTGGTTTTCAGGAAAAACAGAACCAAAAGCTGCATCACCCAACTGTTTAAGAAGTTTGTGTTATAAATAGCACATGCAGCCTCTGTCTCCCAGCATCCCCTGCATTTACGTGTCACTTACGTGGGAAGAGTTCGGTGAGTGCTAATATAATTACAGTAAAATGTTTAAACTCACAAGGGCTCCTAGGAAAGTAGCTCTTTTTCTTACTTTGATACTGAAACAACACAAAGGAGTGAGTTCTCAAATCAGACTCACTAGAATTGGGTTTATCCCTTATTCAGCCAACCCTGCCTCCCAGGTGCTTTCTTGTGTCGTTGGGCAACATTTAACATACACAATTATCATTTGCACAAGAGAAAGCTATTTCTGTCTGTAGAGAGCATTAATTATGAAGATGCAACGGATTCTAATAATTCTGACAGTTACGACAGGCACAAAGTGAGAGTCATGCCAGAGCATCACGTGAAAGGTGGACCCCGTGAACGCCCTACCCAGATAACTCCAGAAGCAGGGTGGGACATGCGCCTGCAGATGGGTGCACTGCACCTGGTCTTGAGCATAAAATCAGAGCTCTCTGATGCCGCATCGCTCAGGCCTCAACCCATGAGCTGACAGCTGCCCCTGCACTCACTTGTCCCAGGTGGAGTGCTTGAAGCCTTGTCTCCTGACCCTCTCACCAGTCCGGCCTGAGGCCCAACCCTGTGCACCCCAGCACAGCAGAGACTCCCACTGAATGCCAGACTCTCTCTTCCAATCTTCTTTCAGAAGGTTTTGTTGCTTTGCCTGACCCTATTGCTTGCAGATCTGTCACCTCCTTGCGTGGAACTGTTCTACCTCAACTACTGGAGGCTGTCCTCTGACCAGAGCCTTGGTTAATGCCCGTGGCAAACTAAACTGAGCTAGTAGGACTAGATCCATGGCTTCATTCTAATAAAGTCTGACATTGTGGGAAGACACAAACGTGTGTGAGCCTGCTACTTTGATAGTCAAGTCGTACTCACCACACTATCATAAAACACTTTTTATTTCCTATGGGTACATAGCTCCTGGTTCACAAACGGGCTGCCAGACACAGAGAACAGGAAAAGAAGAGAAGCAGACCACCCAGGTTTGCAGGTGGAAGGTTTAGTGAGCAAGGAAACATCTGGGGTTTGTCTCCAGCAGCTACAAGATAAGTAGATGTCCACGCCTGCCCGCCAGAACCCTAAAGTTTAGAGGTTTTACCTGGGTTTAGTCACGTATGCAGTACAGACGGTCCAACAACACTTCACTTTATCAAGGCCGTGGCTTTGAAATGGCTCCCGCAATGGGAACGGTGGGCAAAGGCTCATTCCAAACACAGGCCAAGGGATCAGGATTCTCCAAATACCTGGATCCAACTCCTGGGTCAACAGAGGGTCATGTCCCCCGATGACCTTCCCTAGAGATAGCTTACGTGACTTTTTCCAGGGAGCCATGCCCCGTAAATCCACAGATTCCCCATCTGTATACCATGATGGATTCTAGACAGACCAGGTACATTCTGCCATGCTAAAAAAGTTCCACAATTAAGTCCATCAGTGTGTGTGCTAAGAGGTCTGTTATTAATATGTTTATGAGGAGATCTGACCAAGCCATGTGTCTCTGCAGGGAGTCTCTCAGTAAAAGCAAGGATGGAACACAGCCCTGGTGTTACCTCTTTGCTTTCCAGCCCCCAAAAGAAAAATTATGTTTTTGTGTCTATTATTGAAAGATTTTTTATCATTTCAAAAAATATATTTAAGGCAAAAAAAAAAAAAACAAGTAAGCAAAGTAAGAATATTTAAATCAATATAATTCCTCATCCAGAGAGAATCATTAATCGGTTATTATATATCTTTCCTTTTTGGGGGGTGGGGGTGCGGGGGGTGGTTTCCTGGCTGGGAATCGAACCCAGGCTGCAGCACTGAGAGCACCAAAGCCTAGCCACTACACCACCAGGGAACCCCTCCATTTTTTTAATAACTGCATACTATTAATGAAGTGACTACAGGCTAATAGTTTTTCAGACATTAATTATAAACAAGAAAATGGAATAGACTTCTAGAATGGACTTGTGAGGAGCTCCTCGAACCTTCTTCCTAGCAAAACCATAACTTTTTTTAAAAAATTACTTCAGTGATTTTTACCAAGTCTCTAGAAATTCTCCTAAGGGCATACAGCCCTTAGAGAGCCATTAGAGAAGAATTTATTTTAGAAAATCTAAATCTCAGTAAGAACAACAAAAATTGGTGGCATTTCCCCTCGCCCTCCATGCAGCATGATGCTAGCTAAGTAGCATAAATCCCGACTAAAACAGCCAAGAACCCAGGGCCCCCACTTGCCCTAGCTCTCCATCTGGGGCAATAGTATCTCCCCAGGAAGACCAGGCCACCAGCATGTCTCATCCCCCAGCTTCAGGCCGCAGAAGCTCTGTTCAAGGCAGGCATGACTGAGAGGTCCAGAGGTACCTCCCATCACCCTGACCTCAAAGGGCGGAAGCTCTATCCCAGACACAACAGGCTGAGAAAACTGGGGCCCGCGTCCCCTTCATCCCGACTTACTTGTGGGCAGAGGTTCCGCGCCAGGAGGGACACGCTGAGGAGGCCGCAGCCCACACCACCACTCAGCACACTGCCTGTCAAGCACGAGTGTCCTGCGAGAGAAGTGGACCCACGTCCCTGCCCCAGGCTCCCGAGCGGTGGCACAGAGGTTTGCCCAGCAGGAGAGACAAGCCGTGGAGCGCAGAGCTTAGACGCTCTCCTCAGAGGAATGACTTTATCTGGAACCGGGGTGGGGAAGGTCAAGCCGGAGGGCACAGTGGAGGTTTTGGTGTAAGCAATTAAGGGGGCCGGTAACTTTAAAGGAGGAGTAAGTTAAATTGTAGCCAGTTAGAGGTTTAATGGGGAGCACTATGGAAAAGACAGCTAGCAATAAACTTCCCGGGGTCAAAACAAACCTCAAAGACTGGCCTCCAAGACTTTTACTCCTGCAAAGGGGCCCAAATTTAATTAGAAAAGGCAGTAGAACAATTTATGGCCTAGCTGGAGATTAGTGGATCCTAATAGCTGGGTGTGATACCCGCAGCCTAATAAAGAAGACAGGGAAAGAACCGATTAAAGGAAGCCCTGCTAAAGCCACCGTCATCCTGGGTGACCGTGGGCATGTCCAAGGTCACACCCTCTGAGGTCCCACAGCACAGGCCTTACCCTGGGGATGGGAGGAGGGGGCAGAGGGACTTGCAGCCAAGTCACCGAACAGATGAAAAGGAAATGACACAAGCAAGTAACTTAAATGCACAAGGACAGGAGAACCAGAAAGAGTAGATAAAGGTTAATCTGACGAACACCACGGGAAAAGGGTTAAAAGCCGGTTTCTATGACAACTGGCCCTTTGGTTGACGCTCTCACGTTACCCTCCGGAGACCTGATACCAGTCTAACTCCACGGGGGAACTACCACCCTGGGGAGCGCGCACCTCTCCGGTGGCCTCTTGCTGGCACTGTCACGGTAAGTGAGTAACAGCTGGATCGTTCCACTCAGGTTGGCTTGTTGTCTGCAACTGACCACCTAAACACCTGATCGCTCACCATGCCGAATGTTAACCATGACACTAACTGCCTGAGCCCGTGTGGGCTGCTGCAACACAGAGACCACGGAATGAGTAGCTTCGAAATGTGTTTCTCATAGTTCTGCAGGCTGGGGAGTCCAAGGTCAAGGCACAGGCAGACATGGTGTCTGATGAGGGCTCGCTTCCTAAATTACCATCTTTTGGCTGTAACCTCACATGGGAGAAGGGGTGAGGGAGCTTTCTCATTTCTCAGCCTTCTTTTATAAGGGCGCTAACTGAACGAGTGAGGGCTCTGCTGTCATGACCTCATCACCATCGGAAGGCCCCATCTCCTAATACACTTTGGGGGCTGGGATTTCAATATATGAATTGGGGGAGGTGTGGGGGACAAATATTCAGTCTATGGCACTCAGCAACATTGACAAATGATCGAGATGACTCTGGGATGGTAACCTGCATCTGAATTGCAAGAGACTATAAATCAAGTTCGTCCAACCCACGGTACGTGGGTCACATGTGGCTCAGGATAGCTTTGAATGTGGCCCAACATAGTGGTTAGACATTTACATAGTTTACGAAGTGATCCCCACCTCCATAAGTCTAGTACCCCCTGGCATCATACACAGTTATTGCAATATTACCGACTATGCTCTCATGCTGTATGCTATATCCCTGTGACTATTCTGTAACTACCAATTGGTACTTCTTAATCTCTTCACCTTTTTCAACTAGCCCCCTAACCCTTCTCCCATCTAGCAACCATCACTAATTCAAAAAGATATATGCACCCCTATGTTCATTCTAGCATTGTTTACAATAGCCAAGATTGGAAGCAACCTACATGAATAGATGACCGAATAAAGATGTGGTACACATATACAGTGGAATACTACTCGGCCTTAAAAAAAAGAATGAGCTCTTACCATTTGCAATAACATGGATGGACTGACAGGGTATTGTGCTAAGTGAATTAAGTCCTCTGATATTCTTAAGTTTCAAATGTTTAATTGAATCTAACAAGACCCTTGGTAGATACTGCAGATACACAAACACATGTTTCCTTATTACTTTATAAAAAGCAAACCATAACATAAAGACTGTTTTGGGACCCATTTTTATCATTTAAAATATGATGGCCAAATTTCTGGTATTAAATACTCCATATTATTTGCAGTAACTGCATACTATCCCTTGAATGAACATATATCATTTACTAAACCTGGTGTTGGACATAAAGATATTTTCCAGTTTTTTGCTATTTCAAACTACACATTAATGAATACGAGAAACTTGTATGATACTAAATAGTTTAGCATACCCATGATTATTTCAAAAATATATTCCTAGGAATGAGAATGTCATATTTATCCGGCTTGGATTCAGCCTAATCTTATAATTACTGCAAAAACCTTTTATGAATATTTCTTTGAGGTAAATGTCTGTTGCTTTTCAATTCCATACCTATTTTTCAATTATCTAGTACTATACTTATATTAACTAGGTAGCAAATATTATTATCCAGAAATTTTCCATGCAATACCCCCACTTGATCAAGGCAAATATACTGCTTACTAGCTCTATAAACCTAACAGCCACTGTTTGGGGGTTAGAGTTAAGAAATAAAATACGTTTCTAGCCTACACATTTCTTTTTTTCTTGCTAGTGAAGCTGGAACTAGAAGTAGTGTCTCTGGTTCCTGATGCATGTGTATAAACCACTTCTAAAACTGGAAGTAATTTACGATGGAATGTTCTGTATAATACAGCTGTGTATCCATATGGCCCTGGTGCTTTATTACCTGGTATGTCTTGTAAGGCACTTTATAAAAATTTCTTTTCATCCACAGAGCTTATTTAATTTCCCTTCGCGTCTGGCCTCAATAATTCCAAAACCTTATTTCATCCTCATGGCAAACACACAAAATAAATCCCACAATCCTACATGCTATCTTCTACAGGTCATATTTATAAGGTCCATAAATCAAGGAGGAGTTTTTAAAAGGAGTTTTCTTAAATTCTATTTAGAATTTGCTCATCCTGTGTATGAACTAAACTTTTACTGATATTGAAGTTGGCTTTTGTCCCAGGTGGGGGTATGCCATTTTAGAATCACAGATCTATTTATGAAGGAGTTGCAACATCTTACAGAAACTTCTCAGTAAAGACACCATTTCTAAAAAGTTACACTATTTCAAGGGGCAGTGTGAGTAGGTCAATTTAACAAACATTTATTGGGCTTCCTCTGACTGTAGACTAAATAGCATTGAGGAAATAATTATTGCCTTGGGTTCCAACAAGGTTAATAACGGAGGGCTAGCTCCAGGAAAGACCAGGAATCCCGAGCCATAGCTGCCAGGTGCATGCTGTGGGTAACTGTCTGAGTGGACCGGTGTGGGAGCCTTGGGATAGGCCCCTAAAGATGGTCTTTGAGGGCCCTCACTTCTATGCTCCATTACATCTGAGACTTAAGGGGTAAAATTAGTGTTAATGTCTTGTGTAAGTCCAAAGGAGGGGAACTGCATTTGCAAATGCAAAAAAGGCAGTATACTTGCGAACTGGTGTAACCTGGATATTGAACTCAGGCAGCACCTGAGAAAATATTAGTAGCACTAATTCCCTTGGTGGGGTGGCAGGTCCACATGACACTGTGATCTCCTTGGGTCACTCCACTGTCTGCATTCCCAACAATAAAACCAGACCACCATTTATTCCTGATGCCTGGCAAAGGAAGCGATCTTCCCCCAAAGCAGGTTCATTGCCTGAGTGTAGGGAAAATGGGGGTGGGGGTGCTTCCTAGAGCTCTGGAGCACAGTATTGCACATTTTAAAGTAAAGCTGAACCATTAGAATGGAAGCCATCTATTTAAGGTGTGTTTTTCGTTTCTTTAAAAGCCAAGGAAAAGTAGTTGGAAGGGTCTGAATTTTTTATAATGTTCTCTTCAACTCCAAGCATTTAACTAGCTGATAATGCCTACCATTATTTATTTGAGGCACCATGGTAAGCATATCCTATGTAACATCTCATTTACTAAATATCAGAACAAGAGTTAAGTAGTATAAGTCTATAAGATTCACCTCCAGAGTTCCTTTTGAACAAGAACTATTTTTTACTCATCTTTGCATCCTTGAAACAGTACTGGGCCTAGAGTGGCCACTCAATAAAGATTAAACTAAATGATCTAAAGCTATAACTATTAATATTTCAAGCAGTGAACATTCCTCCAAAGAGAAGACTTACAATTTTTTAATTCAGTATTTATTTTTAGTAATGCAAATGAGATCATAGAAAAGTTATATCCCCTATAGGTAATTCTGTGTACTTTAAATATGACATCTCAGTATTCAAAAATCAAGGGCTGAACCTGTTCTAGAGGAGGCATTCATGTTTACTTCCTTGCTAAGAGTGGATTTATAGTTTTCCTGCAATGAGAACAATACCCAGAGTACATTCCAAAGAACACCCTTTCTATAGGTTACTAGAAGGTGGTGTTTACAAGAAACTATGGCATAAAATGGGTTCTTTGGTCAAATCAGAGTGGGTAATGTCAGGTTAAGAAAAGTTATATGAGTTTCCTTGCTGGAAAACATATTAGAATCTTTACTGCCCTGTGAACATTGCAAACCTCCCCCAAGAGCAAATGGGCTATGACATTTCTCAGATTCACTTGTGCGTGGAACTGCTTTTGTCGTGATACTTGTACATCTTGAGAAGTATTACTTTGCTGAACCCACTTTGGAAGGCACTGGCCCAGGTCCACCATGCCTCTCCACCTTTGTCTCCAATGGTATTCTTTAGGTTCCACCCATTTTTAGGAGTTAGGACTCTTCTGTTTATGGTCTACTATATTAGGAAAAGAGGCGAAAATCCAGGTTCCAGAATTATAACGTCCTGAGCACTGATTGCTACTGATGGAACTAAGAAACGTCTTCTGAGCCACTGGGAACAATGGGCAAAGATGAACACATAACTGAGGCAAGGGAAAAAGAGGAGGAGGAAGTAGGAGAAGAGGAAGAAAAGGGGAAAATGAAAAGACAACGAGGAGGAATGCACAGTGAGAAGGTAGGTGAGACCACAAACTACTAACACCTATCTCCCACATTAACACAATAACCTCAGAGTTGAATTTAATTTCAGCCATCAGAGCGGTGGCACTCCTACAGGAGCAGAGGACCAGGGACCTAAGAAGTAGGCTTTCCCCTAAGCCCTCAGCCTCTCAGCCTTGGCCTCTGGAGACAAGGGACGTCATCTAAATACAGAAGACTCTCCATTCACCAGAATTCAAGCACTCTCAAGCAACCGGCAAGTTTGTTTTGTCGGTTGCTTGAGATTTCGCTGGTTGCTTGAGTGCCAGTTGCTTGAGTTCCGGTGAACGGAGAGTTCACTTACATTTATCTGACATCCACCAGTCCTCACAGGTGCCGGTTAACTGAGCGTCTACTGTACAAAGCAAATTACTGTCATCACTGTGTTGTAGTCTTCATGTTTCTAACTATTAGGGAGTCTGCTATTTTCAATCTGTAAGTAACATGCCATTTACTAAATGATTTGATCTTGACAAAAACAAAAGCTCACAAAGGTTGACTCGTGGGCAGCGACCGTGTCTATTAGGTTTCAGAATCTCATTTTCACAGATGTTCAGAGTTTAAGGACCTTGGAGGTGACTTGTTTGGGTGACTGCCCGGCAAGTGGCCCCTAGAGATGGGTGCCTTTATAAACAATGCTCTTTATCTGAAGATCATTAAAGACAAACCACCAACTCACCCGTTCCCTGTGGCTTCCTGTCCGGAGGTACAGTCTAGATGACCCCTCGGGGGCCTATCAGCTGTTACTAAAATACGCATTTGCACTATCGATGCAAACTGGCGAACTGGGGATGCTATCTGCAATAGTGACATCTAGTGGCTGCTAGGACGCACTGCACCTCTAAGGCCAAAAATAAGGCCTGGATTGTAAGCAATAAATATTTGGTGCCAACATGAAGGTATTAAATGAGTTGGGGGGAGAAGGGGCAGAAATGTTAAGGTTTAACCACCTCCACTCAAAGCTTATATTGCTCACTACATTAAAAATTTTGACAAAAGACAACAAAACTCATGGACACAGTCAATAATTTAGTGGTTATCTGAGAGTAAGCAGGGAGGGAGGTGGGGGACAAGGGACAGGGACACAAATACACGGTGATGGAAAGAGGTCTGTCTCTGGGTGGTGAACACATAATGCAACATGTAAGGTAGAATTGTACACCTGGGACCTATGTCATTTTTACTAATCAATGTCATCCCAATAAAATTTTTTTTAATTATGACAAAGGAATTATTGTGATATTCAGTCTTGTTTCTACTGGGAAAGTAACTAGGGAAATATCAATGCTTTTGATTTCAAGGGGTGTAGCATGTCTCTAAGTGATGTTTTAGGTGAGATTTGTTTTCCACGGTCTGCGCTGCAGTACCCCTCACACACAGACAACGTACTGGGCTTTATATTCTCTCAGCAGGTTCAAGGCCAACTCTGTTGGATGGTGGCCATACTGTTACCTGAACCCTCCTCCTCCCTCCCTGTCCATGGGTCAGGCTCTTCCTTACTCTTTCAAGGGTCATGGTTTCCAGGACAACATCAAAAACTGTTATGTGGTACCCTAAAAGGAGAGCACAGGAGATGAGAAAGGAGGAGGCAAGGCATGGAGACCCTCCTCTATGTGAGATGCAAAACTGCACCCGAGGTGTACGAAATTAGTGACTTTCCACCTCACTTTTGGAGATATTGTGCCCCCATATAGCGGAGCCCTCTTCCTCCTTTGGGGTGGGAATACGACAATTAACATAGTGATGTGCAATCTGAATAGAAAATAAATTGTGCTAAATCTCACATATGGTGTCCTAAAAATGCCCAAAATGATGTCATCCCAGGAGGGGTATGGGTGGGGGGGGAGGCTGCAATTAGATGGATGAGGAAGAGGCAGTTGAGAAAACAGATTAATGATGCCTTTGACACAATCAGCCTGGGAGGAATACTGGTTTCCATGACAACCAAACCACTTAACCTAAATTAACAAAGTTGTTACAAAAAAATGAAAGAAAGAAAGACTTAAAAGATGGGGAGAGGAAAACCCAGGGTATCCTCTTTGGGGAAATTGCGTAGCCTATGCCATGGGCGCCTGGGCAAGGTGTGTGTGAACTACACATCGCAGGGTGCACGTTCTCTCACGCTCCGTGGCCCCCAGAGGTGCCAGAAGCAGCAGTCCAGAGGTGGTGAGAAATTACAACTGACTAGTGCCACTTCCTGACAGGACAGCCTCGTTATCCTGGTGCCGCCTTAGCGAGACAGCAGAGCACTAGGAATGGACAAAAGACTGCTTGGTGCTGTCCCAAAACTTGGTGTTAATGTCCACACTCACCGTGGTCACAACACCTCCCTGGAGCCACTTCCTCAGAATTAGGCAGGTCAGGCCGTATTCTAGAATTTTCTTTCTAGCAGAGAAGGGTCGGTTTTACAATACAACACATAAGCCAGTCACAATGAGACAATGTTCAAATCAAACAGTAAAGTATGTATTGCATAATTAATGTCCCCTGTGTCATGAAAGGAATTTTCTGAGTCACTTTTAAAGCAGTGTAGAACTATCCCCCAGTTTTCCTGGGTCTGAGGTGAGCTTGTGTGAGGCACATGGACATGAGTGGAAGTGAATCTAACGAAGCAAACAGCACAGTGTATCCTATTTGTTTCTGACTCTTCTTTACTGACTCTGGCCTCTCTCCTCCACTTCTACCGAGCCGTGGGGGCAAGGGGACTTTTGTAGGACTGCGTCCTTGTCTCTGTTAAAAACATGTCCATTGCAGTTAGTCTACTGCCAACACCAACGAGAAAGAAAAAAAACTAGGAACCCTAATAATATTGAGAGCACTGCCAGGTTTTAGCATTTCTTATAGGTGATATTTTGATTTTATGAAAAAGATATGTACGTATTATAATCAATTAAATTATGTTAAGCCCTTGTTAATATATATTAAATTTTATGAAAGATACATTAGGACCTTAAAAAATAAAACTCAAGCTTCCATGAAGTTAAAATTTAATAATTAAATCTAAAGGGTAGGAAACATGCCCATTGGAATGTTTTTAAATAAAGAGCATGGCGCCTAACCCCATGGCATCTACACACGTGTGTCTCCTAGTTTCACGACTTATTTGTAAATCTCACATTTCGCTTCCAATGCTGGGGATGAGAAAAATGTCACTTTTTTTCTGTGAAATGAAGGCACTGTTAATCCCATAGAAGAGAACCTCATCATTTACATTTTGCCCAATGAGCTAATAAAACATAAAGCTACTAAAATTGAAAATGTCTGTACAGTAGACTCTCCATTAACCAGATTCTGCCGGTTGCTCGAGTTCTGGTTAAAGGAGAGTCTACTTCACTGAGCCGGCACCTACCAAGCCTCGTGTGCACCAGTTAACTGAGCATCTACTGTATTTGCAAAAGAAGTGACAGGGCAGGGTCAAGACCAGAGAGCCCCAAGGACTGTCATAACCAGCTCGTCTGGAGAGAAGCTCGTCAGCAAATACCCTCCTCCCAATTGCTCATCCATGCTTCTTCCTCAACGTTGCGACCAGAAAGAGTACTGCCGGATGGGGACTTCCAATTCCAAGAAGGAGCCAGAAGTCACTGAAACCACCCACAACCCTGAAGGGCTTTGCTGCGGTTTCTTACTCACCCAAATGGAAGCGGCCATCTTCACAGCAGTCACTGCCTCAACCTCGGTCCTGTCCAAGCCGTCGAGTTGCCGGCAGTAACGTGCCCTGGTACACCCGTCAGGCACACGTGCCCAGAGGTGGCCCAGGGAGCTCACACCCTCTCCCCTGCCTAGGGAAGCGGAAGCTGCTGCCAGCTGCGGGGGCAGGCTCACCGTTGCACAGGTTTTCAATTCTGGGCAACTGTGAACTCGGATGCATCCTAACCTCCTCCTAGTGGGCCTTCCTGAACTGAAGCGCGAAAGCTAAAAACTACATTTCCCAGGTATCCTTGCTGCTATAGAGCTGGGTCCAAATTCAGACAGCTGCCCCCAACAGTAGATTTTAAAGGTAGAAATGAGACTGACTGCCATTGTCCTAGCACTTCAGGCTGTTCCTACTGGCAAGCAAAGTTGTGGGCGACATGGGACATTTCTGCAGCAGGGTTCTGTGTACCACGTTCTGGTACCAGGCTTACAGTGACACAGCATGCCTCTTTTTACCTCAAGATTAAATGTGGTAGCCTCCTGATTTTCCACCTTCCTGATTATGTTCCCTGGTGTGTCACTTCTCTAATGTGCTGCAGTTACTCCCGGAGTCCCAGCCTACAACCTCCTAGTCAAATCCTTCTAACGATTTTGTAAGCACCCAATTTCCTGTATTAAATCTTTTTCTTCTTAAAGTACTGTATTTTGCCGTGTATAATGTGCTTCTGTGTATAATGTGCACCCACATTTTTGGCCCAAATTTTCAAGGAAAAAAATTGTTTTAATTTTTTTAATTCCAATTTTTATTTTATAATTAGGTACTTGTTTTGGGTCATAAAAGAATTTTAGCATTAATATTTTTAATGTAACTCATATATGGAATATAAAACTGAAAGCAACAAAGAAACACAAACTTATGGACACAGTCAACAGTTTAGTGGTTACCTGAAGAGGTGGGTGGGAGAGGAGCGAGGGGGAGTCAAATACATGGTGATGGAAAGAGAGTTGACACTGGGTGCTGAATACATAATGCAACACAGAGGCGATGTATTATAGAATTGTACACCTGCAACCTATGTAATTTTTACTACCCAATGTCACCCCAATACATTTAACAATTTAAAAACCAATGATCGTATTCCAGGGTATTATTTTGCATATGGATATCGTTATTGATTTCTAGAGTTACCCTTTTAACTCATAAGCATAAATAAAAGAATTAAAAACATTTATAGAGTTATGGAATTAGTACTACCCATATAATATGCATCCTTATTTTTCCTTCACAAATTCGGGTAAAAGAGTGTATTATACATGGCAAAATACAGTACTTAGAATGATTTCTATTGAATCTCAACTGATACTCCAATAGCAACAACAGAAAATGGTCTATCATGACAGAAACAGGTTTATCGCCTCAGCATCTGCCTGAGGGCCAGATTCAGGTCCTGAAAATGAATGACACTAGATGTCTAGAAGAACGCCACATCAGTCACTGTCTTCATGCTGCAGATGAGCTGAAACTTCCCAGAAGTTTCAAAATGCAAGGCTCCTTTCCAAGAGCCACAGTTTCATTGACAGGGAACATCACACAGTGATTTTTGAAAGAAGCATTTTTCTGTCTGCCAGCTTATAAATCACCTTTTGGGGTCAAACTTCGCCTGATTTGGCCTTAGGAGAATCACCTGGTTGTGAAAGAGGAGGAATGTGTCCTGTTCTTATTAGATAAAAGTTTTGCATTCATCTCTGACAAGGATTAGAAGAATCGCCAAAGGCACTGAAATGTCAGAATACACATATTTCCTACTAGATCAACAAGCACCATAAATATTTACATGGTCTGCTGGTAGATGTTGACTTGCGGGAGGATTATAAGAAAACTGGGAGATGGAGCTGGACAAATACTGAGGGAGATTTCCTACATAATTATGTTGTCATCATTTTTTAAAAATCTACCTCCCTTGAATAAACAATCCCATGTCTTTTCGGAGAAGCTGTTGTACGGACAAGGGAAGAGGAGCAAGTATAAGAGGGTTTAGCTCTGTACCTAGCATTTGTTCCATTATCATTCTTATCTCCATGTTTGCCCAGAGTTTACCAAATAGATATTTTGCCAAAATGAGATTTATTTATCTGATAATGGAAGCGAAGTTAGGAAATACTTGGTGTCTCAGGACAGTAAAACATCACACACTTTTAATCTGGGTTCTAGAAGCTTTCATGTTACAAACACCTCAGACATAGGGGGAAAATTAAAAAGACACTATTTCCTCTTTTAATAAAGAAAAATATAGACTCCAAATTATTAAAATGACTTTGGTTTTAATCTTCACATAGGAGCGCTCTGTTTAAAACTATTAATAGTTTGCTAACACAAACTGTTAAGTGAAAAAAGAGAGAAAGAAAATGGGAACTTTCAGGGCTAGAATGAGCTCTTCTTATTTTCCATTTAATATTTGGGTAGGAACAATTCTTGGAAATGATCACAAATGCAATAATTACCGGCTTAATTCTAAATAGATTTGCCGTCAGTTCCTTTCATGTTATTTTTGGCATGCTGGCCGTAGGGGTGGCATGCAGTAATGTTGATATAACTGGTTTCTCAGAAAAAAGACTTGTGACAAATTGCTGCATTCTGCTCCCGAGACAATCTAAGCCTTTCAAAGTGGGACTAAAAATGCACACCAATCTTCCCCCTCACAGCTGCTTCTTACTTAGCATCGTCAAATTTTCTTAATTAATATTTCAGATTTTGTTTGGCTTTTTTCTCCTGGAGAGCTCAAATGACATTTTGCGTCTTTCGGATACAGGAACGTCTGCAAAAAGCCAGATAAAGGCCCCAACTGTTTTATCAGAAGAGCTCATTTTTAAGCTCGTGCTTAACCTTACTCATCTGTAGCCCTCACTCTTGCCCAAGCGCTCTACAAGTCACACCATACCCTTCATCTGTCCAGTGCAATCCTCCTCAGGTTTTCATTTTGACACTTGCTCAAGTTGATTTCTTTACTTTCAAACCCAAGTTACAACGAATGTATTCCCACATCCACCAAGCTGCTCGTGCCAAAAACCAAAAGCAAACGTGAAGGCATGGGACACAATGGGAAAACCAAGGCGGATCCAGTCCAAATGGGACGTGGTGGAGACGAGCTAACGGCTGACCTCACCCACTTCCTCTTCTCCCAGACCCCAACGCGAGACTCCTTCTGTCCGCCTCTTTGTCCTGAGGCTGAGCAAGTTGATGGAGCTCCAGCCAATGCACTGGGATCAGATGGCAATCACCACTGCCCTCACAGGAGCCGCTATGCTTTTTCCCCTTCAGCAACCTGATGCAGAAGAGCAGAGGGACTTAGCAGCCATGCACTGAAGATGGCAGAACCCAAAGGCTGAAAGAACGGGGGTTACTGCCACACAACATGAAAGGCCACCCGCAGGCCAGACACCTGTTTTTTGTTCATTCGTTTGTTTGTTTTTCCCACTGTTACACTGAATGCTAAAGGTTCCTCCTTAAACTAAACCTATTAGCAGCTAATCGAAATCTCAGAACTATTAGGTCATAAAAAATGAACAAGAAGGGACTCCTCCCTCAGGAAAACTGTACCAACCCATTTATTTCTTTATGGCTGATGCTCAGACAGGAACATGGCACAACGAAAGGCCTTTATGTGTGCCTGGAATGGTTGGTTAAAGCAAAAAAGAAAAAAGTCCCACCAAGAAACAAACATTCAGGTGTACATTACACTACAAGTAAAGATGAGCAAAACAGATGTTGCGTACCTCTTTCACATGCAGACCAACCAGAATACGACTGTAATTCCATCAAGTGTCATTTATTTAAATAACAATTGCACATTGTAGGTAAACAAGTTGTAGCAATATGAAAATATAGAATTCTGAGAATATCTGGCAATTTAAACATGCATCTAATAATGCAGAGTATTCTTTAACACTAAAGAAATGAAAAATAAGATGCTGATTTTTCATGTTGGGATGATTTATTTAAAATAAAAAACTTAAAAATAAAGTTTCTAAGATGACATCTGTTTTCAAAATGTCTTAATGGTAAAAATAGGCTATAGGAACTGTTTTCTTTACGATGAAAATTTAGATCTCATATCAGAATTAGCTTACAAATCATAGATGATAATCTTAACACAAAAACAAGCAAATACTCACTGGGAATACAGTTTTTATATTAAAAATATGAGAATGTTCACAGTTTTCTTCTTCCTGCATGATTATACTGATAAAATGCTTTTATAGCTATAATCTATTTCACTTTCTGGTATCAGATCCAATGTCTATTGATCAGCAGATGGATGCTATTAACACATTCATCTTACAGAGAACTCACACATCTCCAATTTCTAAAAATGATTTGCTCTGTAAAACTGTGACCGCTGGGAATGAGAAATATAGGAGATTAAGTTCAAATGTAATGAGAGTGAGATAAAACGCTGACAATTTTTACTGACAAAACATTGAATTATAAAGCATATACAGGTAGCTTTGATGATGCAACAGGAAACTATACATTGATGTACGAAACACTATGGCCACTATTTTTGTTTAATTCAAATAAAAGTGAAAAATACACACTATCAAAGAATTTCAAAATTCCCCTACATGACAAGGTAACAATAAGGGTTTTCAGGTGACCAGATCACAAGACAGGTTTATTTTGTTGGTGTGTTTTAAGGCAAAGCCAAATGTTCCAAGTGAAGTACCTACAAGATAAATTTGCTCTGGAAATAAATTTCAGTAATAAAATAATACTTTCACTTATTTTATTTATATATATATATATATTTGCCTTCACATAAGGTTTAGCATCTCGCATCACAAATTAAAGAGTTCTACCAACATTTGCAAATAAATATTTTAAAACACCAGTATATAAACGAGTCAGCTGGTATTCATTCAGGTGTCTGGATGTCAATATTTAGCAAAGGGGAAAAGTAAAAATAATAAACTACTCAGAAAAATCTTCCTCTAACATTTCATTAAAATGCAAAATATTGTTGAGAATTAAGTAATTTTCTGGACAGCACAAATCAGTGAAACACATGCGTTCTCTTTCTGCAAATCTTAGCTAAACAGAACCCCATAGTGCTATCTCCTTAAGCCATTAAATAAATAGCCTAAGATTTATGTTTACTATAATCTCTTTTCATGTAAATTATTTTCTTTAAAAGAATCACTATACAGAAATCAACTGTCTGCTATGAAGAATAAAATCACATCAGGATAAAGTGAAGTAATTAGTGAAAAATATGTAAACTCATTTACTAATGCCCAAATTGTCACCTGAATGCTTGGCTCCAATGAAGGTAAGAATTAAAAGGTCTGCATGTTTTCCAAAGCAAGAAGGGTCATCACTTCCAATTGAGAAAGACCTTCTAGCATTTCAAAATAATGTAATTGCTTTACAACTAAAATGATAACCAATAGTCCTTAATGTGTTCATTTTATCCGATTACTCTGGCTATCCATTCTGTTACACTGAGGCCAACTTTTTTTTCCCAAAGTGGTGCCAAACAGACTACTAATAATTAAAACCAATTTACTAGAAAATATTAAGTAGCAATAAAATGAAAGCTCCCACGGGGTGTACCAGCATCCCTTATATTCATCATTTAAGTTACGTGTTTCATTTAAGTTCTACTGGATTAACATATAATACAAGGTATATTGTATATTAATATGCAAGTTTTACTTAATGAAGCTTGGTATTAAAGTAGCTTGAGTTTTCCTATTAAATATGCAATCTGTAAGCAGCTGTATGGATTCTCATTTAGTTAACTATACATTTTGATTTTTCCAGACAAACTCATGTTGCAGTATTACTGTGCTGACACATCTGTAAACTGGACACAGTGGAGGTTGAGTTTCTCCAAAGCCAGATCCACACGTCCCTTTGGATGGATCAGCACCAAGCACCTGCTCAGTCTCAATCCACTAAAAGGTCCTTGTACCATTTCTTTCTGTAGTTATGACATTACACACAGACTGGAACGGACTTCAGCACCACCAGGTCAGAGAGCAGCTGCTCAACACAACACGGAAGATACTCTCCTTTATGGTAACTTTTGATGTGTCCTTTTCATTACCTTTGCAGTTCAGTATTCCGAAGTAACTAAATCTCACAGAAGATACATAAAAGACAAAACTACCACCATGGAAAGCAGGAAAAGAGTTACACAATAAGCAATCTGCTACATAAAGAAAAATATGTAAATATTAGTAATTGGTCTGGGGGAGGGACAACAATCTGTAAAAAATTCTGCACTCCTGAAAAAAACAGTATAAAGCACTATTTAATATTTTGTAAGCTGTTTTCTATCTATGTATCTGATCAAGAAATGTCTAAAGACATTAGAAAACATCAATTATATTTATGCATTTCACTTAGGTATCATATACATTAAAAATATTAATAGTAGGCAGCAAAGGCATAAAATACGTAACTTAAATAAACAATCTGCCAAATTATTCTGTAATAGATAACTAGTGCCTAAAAATCTTTAAATAGCAATACTGGCCTCGCTGAGTCAATATTGAAACATTGATACTATAAAGCGATTGAAAGGCCAAGGGACTGATTTTTTTTTAGAATAATGTTAATCTTAGAAAATATTATTTTAATCATAAAATCTACAAACACCTCAAAGGTGAGATTCACTTCCTCTACAACTCTGTTTGCATCTGAAAAAGCAAGAAATAATCTTTTAAGTCTGATTAAAATAGTAATCTTAAAAAACAAATTCTCTTAGTTGGGTATATAAGGAGGTCGGGGCGGGGGAGGGGGGAGAGGAAGGAAGAGTATTCAAATGTGCCAATGACCTTGATCTTCTGCAGAATAAACATGATGAAATGAAAGTTTATGGACACTTAAATGGAAAAAAACAAACCCCAAAGATACATATTGGAACCACAACTGACAACACAGCTATGGTGGCTGGGTAACCACTTGGCAGTGGTCAGCAAATGCAAGCCAGAACTCCAGGCAGCACAATGTTAGGAGGCCTGTACACAGACCTGCCACATGTATAACCAAGTGCTCCGTGACACTCGACATATTCCAACATGCACCACTAGCCATGTTTCAAAGTGCTCAACAGCCACATGGGGCCAGTGGCTGCCAAGCTGAACAGAAAAAGATGGAAGGAGAAACAGTACTGCTCAGAGACAAAGGACAAGGCGGTACCCAAGGTCCACTCCAGGCCCCATGAATCACAAAATCTCAGGGCATCAAAACGATAGCTGGAGTCTTTGTTAATTCATTTTATTTAAACGTATGTGAATTTATGACTTGTAACTATGGAGAGAATAACTAGGAACAAAAGAAATATGAAAATAAAAGTCAATGAAGAATTAATGAACAATTCCAGAAATGTTTCCAGCTGGTCACAAAGACCTTTTTGGAATTATTATTTTTAGTGTCCAAAGGAAGAAAAACACCCATTTGCAAACATTGACAGACTCACTTCAAGTGAATGAGAATTGGGATCATAAAGAGTACCTAACACAGACTAACTACCTCTAAAATACCTTCGAAAGAGAAAACACTTTTCTTTGAAAGGGGGGGACTTCCATCTTTACACACATCCACTGATCAAAACCTCATAGAGTGTTTTAACCTTGAAGTTATATCATTACTTCCAGGTCAGGTGGAAATGACAATCACATAGCTCTGCCAAACTGCCACTTTGCCAAAGAGATGGTTATACTGTTGGATTCAGTGATTGAAAGTCTTTGACACTGACCATCTGAAATTCACTGCCTGACAGCTTGGCCCCACTTGCAAAAGAGACAGAGAACCAATGGCCTCCCTTTGCCCATGTAACTTGGAACCTTCCGGTAGCCAGGAGAAGCACAGAGACATTACAATATATGTCCGTATTAACTGATGTAGTTAATCTTCCATCAACTGTCATGCAGAAATCATGCCTGCCTTGTCACCTGTCCTGCAAAGCATAACCTCTACTTGAGTCGTAACACAGCACCCATCAGAACTCTGGTTCTCTATTAAAGGGGGGGGGGGGCAATTATACCAAAAACTATACAAATTGCATAAACATTGGCAGCCCAACCCTACCATGTATGAGTATGCCCCTCAAAACTTTAGATAAAGCATTGTCGATTCAGCAGAACACCCAGGATCACAAAATAACTCCCAAAATGCAATGTGAACTGATGTCACAAGAAACTGGTGTCACCACAGTATCTTGAACATGACAGAAACAGATTAATATTTGGAACATTTAAAAATCCACTGGATAGATGATACACATTACCAGGTAACTACAAAAAAGAATGGGAAGTAATAATAAAAACAAAATAAGAAAAATAACAGAATGAAATTTTAAACAGATATGAATTACTTTTACATTTATTTGTAATGCACTTAAAATAAAACAAAAAATAGCCACTATTAGCTTAAATTGTTTTCATTTTATATGAGAAAGAGAATTTTTTTACTGGCTTTTGCCCTGACTTAAAGCTTCTCAAAAAACACCGTGGGTGTTTATACTTTTAAAAAATGTTAACAAAGCTCCTCTAAGGAATTTATAAATTTTTTTCCAAGTTATATAAAAAAAAATTATTAAACATATTTTCCACTACTAATTGTAATGATAGTTGGTCTTATTTCCTCTTTTGTCTGGAACTAAAATTATATAACTCATATTAATAGCACATATTAGTGTGATACTCTGACTTGAATTATATTATTCATTTTCAGTGGAAATACATCCTCAATATTGATCAAAAATTAATACCTTAAAGGAAATAGGACCAAATACCTGCTGGGTACAAGCTCATGTAGCAGGGAATAAATAGCAAGGAGCAAATTCATAATCTGGGCTACTGTCATGCCAAATACGTGAATAAATTTAAAGGTGTTTGAACTTCCCAGCTTTTCTCATTTTACATCAGAGACCACAGATTCAGTCAATACTTTTGTGTTGATAACTCTAATTAGTATAACTATGGTATAACAACCATAATTGTTACAATTCATATACACATAGCCTTCCATAGTTTACAAAAAGCTATCCATAGGATTAGGCATGCATTATCTTACTAAGCCCTCACGAGCACCCCCGTCAATGGCAGTATGTCACCAGAAAGAGTAAATGACTTGCTCCCTATCAAGGAACTAACAGAGATGAGCTCCTGACTCCTAACATGGGGCCAGTTCTGTTAAACTGCAAAGGCATCCACAGCAAGTTGTTCTTCACAACAGACATAGGACAAAACCCTGATTCATTGATTCACAAATTGTTTTTCCTTCCTCTGGATGCAAGCTGGTCCTCAGCCACAAAACATACATTTTTTTTTTTGGGGGGGGGGCGGGGGGAGGGAGAAGAGGGTGTAGACAGGGATGATTGCAAAATAAAAACACACTCAAGTGGGAGTGGTTCAGATTAAACATTTGAACAGTTGTTTGCTGAAAATAAATACAAAAAACAGACTGATGGCTATAAAACTGAAAGAGACCTTGACAGTCATCTGTTCTTTCTCCATTTCACAGATGAAGGAAAATATGATGATGCCAAGAGCACAGGGCTCCCCGGAGGTCAGGGGGCTCCCCCGAGGTCATCCTGGTAGCTGCTATCCAGTAGCAGAGCCAGGACCACAGCATTAGGCTCTCTTCCACTCAATGCCCTGATTGTTTCCAAATTAAAGGACTGAGCACAGTCCGGATATTTAGCAGGAACCATCACAGTGCTAGAGAGATTACAAAATTAGATCTTAACCAACATCATGAGTGTAAAAAATTATCGATATTTTACATATCATTTAAAGCAGCAGGAACTTTGCTTCCTATAAAAAAAATAATCAACATATATATTTTAAGCTCTCATTGCTAAGGTTGAGGATAATTTCTAAAATATAACTTTTTATTCCCTTTAGATACAGTTTTTTTGTTGTTATAATAAGTACATTCAAAAACAGGATAGTCTCTCAAAAATGTCACAACCTTTAACTTACATGAAGAATAAAAAACAAAACAAAACAGTATTTCACCATCTTTGCTAGACACAGGTCTTTACAACCTATTAACTACATTATCCTATCCCTGTTTGTACCCACTTCCTGTCTTTAGGAAGTCTTCAGAAGTTTAGCAAGCTATTTTGAAAGCAGGTGTTACTTTCCCCTCTGAAATGTAAATATTAAGCAACAAAATATCTGAGGATTAACTGGCCAACAAATCTAAGAATGGCTCAACTTGTAAGCCATTTGCTACTTAAACAATATTAATTTCCGTATTAAAAAAATAAATACTCTGGACTTTATTGTACCTATGAGTCCTCTAAAAGGCTTCTTTACTCTCCAATTCAAATCTAATAAGGTTTTTTGGGGGTTTTTTTGGAGAGGCAAAATATAAGAATTTTCTAGACAGCATTGAACATTATTCCGCAATGGGGGAGAAAAACATTTATGTAGAACAGCAGTAAACCACACAGATGATAGAAACCACTGACAAAAAAACTGATTTCTTTTATCTCTCACTCACAAGATAACATTTCCACTTTAATACAAGGTCTAATCTAGAGCAGAAGCCGGTGTTATCAGAGGGAAAATTCCATTCTTCATGTTCTGATCAATCTGAGAAAGGTTTTCTCCAGAGGTGAAGAGCTGCCTGAATTCTGAAGTGCAGTCTAGACTCCATGGAGTAATCTTTGTAGTTGTTTCTAAGGACAGTAAGAATAAAATTGCAATGTTAGAATTCCTTTGTATATCAGAGCACCGCTCCCTCCTTCCTCTCCTCTCCTCTCATTCATGTGCTTTCTTTAACACCTGAACATGCATAACAGTGGATCTTGTTAAAGTAAATTCTAATCCTGTGAGGAGAGGATGGCAATATTCTTTATTTCTAGAAGCTTCCTGGGGGTGACCTAAAAGTCACACTCTGGGTAGCAAGGTTCCACTTAATTACCAAGCCATTCACAAACGCAGCGAGGTCATGAAGGGAGCTTAATAAATTTTGTGAGGGCCTAACACATTTTGTGAGCCATTCTGAAATAGCTGACCTCCTTTTCTAAACTGGAAATTTCAAGGCAGCCACATACAAACAGGGTGAACGGGATCAATGTCCCCTCCACCACCACCAAAATCGCTTATTCCAATACTCACAGGCATTATCAATGGTTTGGCCAATCGTTATTATGTGATCATGTCAGAAAGGGTCATAAAAATCCCCAGATTATTTAAAAACTTTACTTAGATCATGCACATTGACGTCCCTTTGCTAGAATTGTTAAGAATCAGCAAAATGGAATGGCTTTGGCTTTCACGCATTGCCTTGGCCCATGAGTGTACCGTCTGCAGTGGTGTTCATTTCTTTCCACAGTCCTTCATTTGACACAGGTCTAAGTACTATTTACTGCTAACCTTGGAAAGGGTTATTATTCATAAGCTAAATCAACATCTTACTAGAGTTTACCAAACGAGGTACTTGAGTATTTTCCTAAATGCCTGGCCACTAATTCTGGCAACTTTGCAAAGCTCCTACTAAATTGCAGACACCTGGCAGTCTTGAAATTATTGGGAAGTCTCCTTATGATGTCATCATCAGTACTGGTTTGAGTTAGTGGTGACTTTTGATCACTGCTGGTCTTGTTTCTTTAGTAGCAAATCACTAGTCTTTTATTTTCATCACTATAACGTTGTCTTACTGTGCATTGCTTAGGTAACACTAAATATGTCCAAATAATAAATACTTGGAACAGCAGTATTTATAGTCCCTGGTTTTCCCTCAGCTCCATTTGATGATACAAATATATCAGCTGAAATGTAAGTTATTATCACTCTCAACAAATTAACTTTAAAAGTAACTTGCTCTTGCATCTCCCATGAGGAAGGAGAGAAGGGAGAGAAGAAGGCATTCCTACCTCCTCTGTGCCCCTGAAGCTTCTGCCCCATTAATAAGTTTTATTCACAGCAAAACGCCCTGAAAGAGTGGCCGAAAGTAGCTGACTCTACTTTCTCACCTCACTTGTCAAAGTCCCCAATGGTCTTCATGCTGCCAAGTTCACTTCTCTCCTCTAGTCTCATGCTGCTCGCCCTGTCAGCAGCTACCTTTACAAGTGATGGCTCTCTTCTTTTTGAAACACTCTGTTCATGTGGCTTTTCTGGATATCTTCCTAATTCACTGGCTAGTTCTTCTTAATCTTATTGTTTAATATCTAAAATGATGGCATATCCCAAGGCTCTGTGCCGGACCTCCGTCTCCAATGATGGAGCTTCCCAAAATGACCTCATCAAGTATCACAGCTTTAACTATCACTGTCTCTGTGCTGGTAACATTGAAATCTCTACATTTGACCCTTACTTTTTCACTGAACTCCATGCTTCTATAGTTGACTGCCAACACGCTATCTCCATGTGGATACTTAGAAGGCATCTCAAAATATCATCGTGCAAACAGAAGTATCTTGTTTTTTCTCTCCTCAAACCTGATCCTCTTTGTGTTCCCCATCTCAGTAAAAAACATCATGATCTACCAAGTGGCTCAACCCCGCAGAAGAAAGGCTGCCTAGCTGTGGCTTCGGCTAGAGACATTCCCCACACAGTCTCCTGCTGACTGATCTCAGGACCGGCTTTAATTTTGCAAATCTCAACTACAATATCACCTCCTCAAGCAACTCTTCCAGAATCAACCCAATCAAAATAACACCCAGGTACTCTGTATCATATAAATCTCAGTGAAGCAAAGGCCACTGTTATTTGTTATTTTTCTTACTTGTATGTTTATTTAATATCTCCCTCCAACTAAGAGAGCAGAGACATCACCTGTTTATGTTGACAGCCTTTACGAGTGCCTGGCACGTAAGAGGTACTTGGTGAATGCTTGCTGAATTTGAGTAAATGAACAAAGCAATGGACCACTAAGCTACGTGCGGCCAGGAGCTAAAATGACACTCTCCACCACAAGAGGTGTTCAAGGTGAACAGACCACAGGGTTTCTGCCTCCATTAAGTGAGCCTGGTCACAGGCCTGAGAGCCACTGTCTAGTAGAAATGATAAAGCACTTTGAATCTGCCCCCATAGGCAGACAGAAGAGAATCAGGGGAAGATTCAAAGCACTTCTTCAAATCAGTGGGTCTTCAAGGAAATGAGGAATATGGTCAAATACACCAAGAGTCAGCAAATTATGGTCAAAATCCAGACATACCCATTTATTTGCATACTGTCTTCTATGGCTGCTTTTGATGCAATTGAATAGTTGCAATGGAGACTTAATACAGTAAAGTCCAAAATACTAAGTATCTGTCCATTTACAGAAAAAGTTTGCCAACTCGATATAGAGGAGATTAGGTGAGATATCTGTCATATGGAAGCCCACAGTCACAACATCTGTAAATAGTCACAGGGCCAGGCATTCGGAAGGCTGAAAATGTACCATTACAGCAAAAGTCTGTAAAGCAAGCCTAAGTTAGCAAAGGTACTATTATTACTAACTTTCACTAATGCTATAACTTTTAAGCGTATATATAGTGCTACTGCTGTTGTTATAATGGTATAGACATTCCTGACTCCATAGCAATCAAGGAAAAGCTGGCATCATCACTTACCTTGCAGTTTCAAGGGCCTTCACGGCCTTGTCAATTTCCCCTTGGCTTTTGTACAAAAATGCCAACTCAAATAGAGTAAATGGCACTAGGTAGTGGTCAAACTTCAGTAGCTTTTCACTAAAAGAGGGAATGAAAAGCAATTAAGTCTTAACAGAACAAGAAACGTACCATTCTGTTTCAACATACATACTTCCCATCCTAACAAAACAGGTGCAGCACTAAGTCTGTTATCAGGGAAAAGCTGTCCTCATCCAAAGAATCTAACAAACTACAGCAATAAACAGAATGATCTAAAATACTCAACTCTAATCTTATTCCGTAACGTCAGTCCAACACTGAGGAGTGCTTACTGCCCCTTAGGTACATGGATACATGCAGATCTTTAAAGATCAGTCCTAGCAAGGGCAAAAACATGAATGCGTGGGACATGACCCCATTTAGAAATAAGAACCTCGTATTACTTTATATTACAGTTCACTTTGCTTTGTATTGTTAAGTCTCATAATGCTAATGAAGAAGTGGTCAACACTTGTGTTTTCAACAATATTATGAAAACTGATGACAAAACATCGAGAAGCACTGAAAAGAATGAGTAATATGCTTTCAAATACATAGCACAGCTCACAAAAACCTAAGAAAAATTCTCTACCTGAAAACAAAACAAAACCAAAACTCTGAGTGTGCAGGCGATGCCAAAGCAGGCCTAGGGTCTGCTTCAGTTTGAGTCAGCCAGGTCTTTACATGTGAACGTCCACGCAGGCGATGAGGCCTGGGGCCCACACAGGACAGGGAGCCAGGGCTGGGATGTCTGCGTACACTGGGGCCCATGAAGAGCCAACTACTCCATCAGAGAGAGGACAGATTAGATAAAACCCAATCCCTGGCAGAGGCGGAAAACACGTCTCCTCACCGTGTGCTCTAGGTGGGAAGGAAAAGCTCATTCCTGGGGAAATCAGTAACTAATAGGCCTACCCTCACATTAATTTGCAACTCCAATTTACATTGCCGAGAACCTCTCAGCAATGAAATTCACAGGAAGGTGTGGCTGGGCTGGAAAGGGCTTTGGGACACCCGGCAGAAAGAAGGGCAAAATGACTTGTCTTCCTCAATCCTAGCCTCAGAGGAGTCTCAAGGTAAAATGCCAATGAAGAAACACTCACAAAACAAAATTGTAACACACAGCAGCAAACCACTCACTATTGTTACAACGCAACAAACAGCACAAATGGGAAATCCTTTTAATGATCTTTCTGATCCTTACAACAACGCCAATAAAATAAAACTCAATGGACACTTCTTTAACATGTTTACTGAGAACAGTGTACTAGTTATTTGGAAAACAGACATGGTCTCTTTCCTACAAGGACAACAGTCCTCCTAAATTATCATAAAATACGGCCAAAATGAAGAGGATGAGTGGCCATAGACAGAAAGGCACGTGATATGGAACAGAGGATATCAGCTAGCAACCTGTGGCCGTCATCTATTTGGACTACAGTGTGGTCAAAAAATTTTGGCCAGTATTTAAAAATCAGGAGGTGTTACATAAAATCCGTACTCCAGGCTTTTCATGAAAAATTGCAGGGATTACTGCTCCGGGGCCTACACTCTCCAGAACTAAGGAGTGGCTGCATTCCTCAGCGAGAGCACACCATCTCCTGAAGCCACAGTGTGCACTCTGCCCTACTCCTGCCATCACTCAGTCAGGTCACTTGTCTGGCACCAGTAGAGATTTGCTTGTTTGACTCCAGAGGTAGAAAAGAAAGCCAGGCATCAGAACCCTGACTCAGGTCTCTGGTTAGTAAAGGAACAAGACATTAGCATCACCAAAGCCACTGGGAAAAAAACACTCGCGTATCTACAGAACTGCCCTTCGCCAATGCTACAGCGTTCCTCACGTCTTCCTTCCCTGCTCAAGGACTGTCTCAGTGCGGGCAAGTCTCATTGCTCAACTCTGAAGCCCTAGGATTCAGCACTGTCTCTGGCACATCTGTGGAATAAATAAAAGGAAAAGCAAATGCAGGAATCAAAAAAAGTATCCGAGGTTCAGAACCTCACCGCCAGACTTTGGAGAGACCCCTGCTGGCTTGGCCATAAGTTTAGTTTTGTGAGTCACCTTTAAACACCAAGTGCAAATGCCACAAAGCCATGTTCCATTTATCTTATAACTTTGTGCTCGAAGAACAGAAAAAATACTGCTGGAGTCTCTTTCTCGTAACACCGAGGAGGAGGTCAGCAGCAAGAGGTAGAAGCCCGCCTTTTTCACCGTAATTTCCCAGGAGCCACCGCGGGGCTCAGGGAGGCCTCCCCGCCGGTGGTTACCTCTGGATCACATGGTTGAAGCAGAGCTCCGCCTGGAGGGGCCGCTGCAGGTTTTTCAGGCAGCATCCTTTCAGCAGTTTCACTAAGCACTCATCGTCCACCGAGTAGTCGCTGGAGTCTTCAAGCAAAGCGAAAACAAAAGAAAAACCACACACACAAAGAAAAATACTTGTTAGAAAAAGGAAAAGACTTTTGGCACTTGCTATGATGCCTCAGTAAATCAAACACAGTGAAATTATTTTAAATTAAACGGATATTGAATTTACTACATTAGTTTAGTACACCTTTTTATGATGAGGGAGTCCACTCCGTGCACTGAAAAAGTTCTTCAGGTGCTCATATTCTGAATTGTGTGACCTCGGATACAACAGTAGAAAATGTGAACTCTAAATGAAGTGCTTTTTTTAATTCCAGAAAAGGTAAAGCCATGAGGAGCAGGAAGGCTGCCTCCTCCTATGGTTCTGGCTTCTAGTTGTGTTGGCTTCGTGCAGATGAGGATCACACTTCCATATGGAGAAGCAGATGGCCTTCTACCCATTAAAAATTCAGGAAGCAGAACACCTTCTCTAGATCATTATGTTCATAACTTATCAATTCTCCCACACTATGGTTTTCTTGGGGTGGTGGGGGGATTATGTCATAAAATCAGATAAAATGGTTCTGAAGTATATAGAAGTCCCCTAAAATCCTAACACTTCAAACTGCTTGAGACTAATGTAAAGGTTTTCCTTTCACCCCTTCTCCCCTTTGGAAAATGACTCTTTGCCTTCTACAGGTCAAGGCTGTAGAATATTAAACATCATGTGTGACATCCATCTGGCAAAGGTAGCCATTTCGCATCCACCACTTTTGAAGTTGAGGGTTTTCGCACGTTAGGTGCAACTAAGTCATTCCAAGACAGACTAGTAATTTATACATTTCAGGCTGTGGGGGAGAGGGGTATAAACCAAACTAAGCAGGCCCTGGAAGTCCCTCATATTAAAACCCTCCTGCTTTCAGAAGAAACCGCAGAAATGACCACTAACACACGCTGGGTTTTAGTGAGTGTCTATGGAGGTTAATCATGCCATTTAACCAAACTAGAAGGACTCACTTTACTTCCAGGTGCTGAAAACAGCTGATATTCACCTCTCACTTCCAAGCTCTGATAGGTCATTCACCACTTCCAAGCTCTGATAGGTCATTCACCAAGAAAATCACAGGTATCAATACCACACTACCTTTCCTGTTACTTAAGCACCATTTTGTACAACAACAAAAAAATCCTGCTTCTAATCACGAATGTTCACTGAAATATACATTCAAGAAGCAATAGCTGTCCAGGGCTAGAACCAAACCCTTAAGGTCCATGCCAGATGCTAATTTTTACTATCACTTTTGTGCATTTTATTGAGTCCTATGTAGCATTTCCTGATTGTTTGTGTTACCACAAAATTCTGGTGGTTAATGAAGGATGATTTTGCTGAGGAACAGACACATAGCATGGGAAGCTAAAGTACAGTAAAGCCACACTTAGCTTTTATGTAGATCAGGGCTTAGAGATGTGGAAAATGCATTAAAAAACACAACAGTCTGACAAAAGCCTAAGAAAGCAAAACCATTATTTCTCAGACCTAAGAAAGCAAAAGCGCTATTCGTCAGAGGACTGTTTTTCCCTTAAAATATGAATGTTTATCATGATTCTCCAGCTCAGGGGTGAGTTCATGGATGAACATTTCAACAGGTTCCATTTCACGTTTCAAGAAAATTACATGATAATGCTGCCAAAGCCTATTTTCATCACAAAAGATCTGCACTTAATAATAAAGCAAAGGGTAGGCTAAGAAAAACAAAAGTTTGAGGCCTAAACTACAAAAATATCTACACTGACCTTTTTAGAAGCTAAGTGAAATGCACCCAAGGAAAAACGTGAAAATAGATTTAGAAAGTGAAAAGCCATAAAATAACTTTCTCTTTTATGTGACTCTGAATACGTTTGCTATACAATTTCACCAAGAAAATTCACTAAAATGAATAGGCGAAGAACAGCTATTGTACTAACTTCTGACTACATATTGAATTTACTTATATTTCAAATGAGACACTAATGGAATAAATAGCAAACACTGACTCCAGGCATATTACACCAAGTATTTTTCTCGCTTTGCCAGCCTGTCAGATCTGTGGCACTGTCAGAACAGAACACGAAGTGTACCTTCTACCACCTTTTACTCTAGAGACTCGTGTCAAAGGTAGAAGCAAAACCACATTCAATTCCTAATCATGGGGGTGGGGGGACAGGATGAAGATGAAGTCACCTCAGATTTACAATTTCACTCTTATTTTCCAATTCTGGATTTTTTTCCTTTCCCTCTGATGAATAGGAACTCAGTTACTCAAGGGTCATAGCTCACTGGGAGAGGGGGAGGGAGAGCATGCCGGGTAATCTTCCTGCATAAAACAATGGACCTGGAAAAGATCACCATGAATTTCATGTGTAACTTCTGGCAAAGGCGATCTTCAGACAAGAAACCACTTTTTTTTAACCTGGGGCAAAACGTGCAAACAGAATTCTACAAAGTACGGTGTGTTTGAGTTTTCCCCAGCCCTGCTTAAATCTCTCTAAAGCCTAACATCTCAATACGTCTTTAAATGAGAAAGAAATGGATACACACAGTGGGTTAGTTTTCTGAACCTCTATTGTATTTTACATGCATACTTTGATACATACATTACTCCTTTCATTCTTCCCCCCAACGAATTGAGGGGCAAAATAAACTTAGGGATAGGGATGACGAGCCTGCTCAGAGAAAACCCAAGGGTTCTTCACGACTTCTTAATATACCAAGGCCCTATTCAGATAGTACGTATCAGTCTACAATAAAAGGATGGACATGCAAAAAGCAGAATTTGTTCTTCTGAAAAAAACAGAAGCAAGCTGGCCTACTTTTCTGGGAGAAAAAAACACCTTACAAATGTTTTCACTTAAAGAAAAAAAGTTTTCCTTTAACTACCAGTTTTCACATATCCACTTATTTAAAAAAATACTCATTTGTCCATTTAGTTTGTGGATTGGGCTATTTAATCATAGATAATTCACTTAATACCAGGAACAAAATGCCTTTTCTGCCCATGATAACTGTATATCTAGCAAGGAAAGAGTGTTCAATTGAACCAATTAGTGAAAAGTGACCAAACTGGTTGAACAAAAATGAATACTAATAAAATTGTTTAAAAGCCCAAATGGATTTTACAGAGGTGCAGTTTGTGAAATCTCATTTTTAAGGTGAACTTTTCATAGAGTTTCATTTTACTTCAATTCAAAGTGATATGATTTTATATTGATTTTCAACTCAAAACAAAATGACATATTTTTCCTTTTTGAAATTATTTCACTTTAAAATAGTAATGATCACCTCACATTCATTAGGATGACTACTACCAACACAAAAGCAAAATTAAAAAAACAAGACAAAACAAAACAAATCAAAACCAAGTGTTGGCGAGGATGTAGAGAAATTGGAACCCTGTACACTGCTTGTGGGAATGTAAAAATGCTGTAGCTGCTATAGAAAACAGTATGGTCTTGCCTCAATAAATTAAAAATAGAAATGTCATATGACCCAATAATTCCACTTCTGGACAAATACATATCTAAAAGAATTGAAAGCAGAGTCTCAAAAACTATTTACATACCCGTGTTCGTGGAAGTATTATTCACAATAGCCAGAAGGTGGAAACAACCCAAATGTGCGTCGATGGATGAGTGGATAAACGAAAAATGATGTGATGTGATGAAATATTATAAAGCCTCAAAGAGGAAGGAAATTCTGATATGCTACAACATGGATACACTTTGAGGACATTATGCAAAGTGAAATAAGCCAGTTATAAAGGGACAAATATTACACAGTCCCACTTAAATGAAGTTTCTAGAGTAGTCAAATTCATAGTAACGAAGTAGAATGCTGGTTGCCATGGGCCGAGGGTAGAGGAAAATGGGGAGTTACTGTTTAATGGGTACAATAACATTCTGGAGACTGGTTGCACAACCACATGAATATACTCAACACCACTGAACTGTACAGTTAAAAATGGTTAATAGGGTAATTTTATGTGCATTTCATTACCAAAACATCAAAAATTAAAAAGATACCATTGTCAAAAAAAAATTGCAAGAAAGTTTTTAACAACTCTGCTCATAGAAACTATACAGAAAATATGTTGGAACTTCTAGAACCACACACAAAGAAAGTCCGAAATGTCCATATAAGAAATGTGTAGTCTGTACTTAAACACACGCTCCTTGGTTGCCTGTAAATAGTAATCACTTTGGACTCCTCTATTCGATCCCCGTTTCTTAAGCTTTCTCACCCACTTGTTCCCATGGTGGCCAGAAATCAAAGGGAATTATCAGTCTGTGAAGATGAATACAGTGGACTTTCAGTTAACTGGGATTCAAGAAACCGGCACTTTTAAACGACCAATCCCCATGTGTGCCAGTTAACTGAGAGTCTACTGCACCTCGGTATTTTGGCTTCTCTACCTCAGCTCCAGCTTATTAGGGGCTAAAGTGTTACAACTCTTCTGTAAAAGGGGAACAGAAAAAGAAGTAAAAGGGAACCACAGTTCTTTTATAAAAATGTTGCCTTTAATATGAGAAGGTGACATTACAGCAGTCCCCCTTTATCTGCCGGGCATAGGTTCCATGACCCCCCGGGGATGCCTGAAACTGCAGATAGTACCAAACGCTATACACACTGTTTTTTCCTATTCCTACATGCCTATGATAAATTTTAATGTGTAAATTAGGTACAGTAAGAGATTAACAATAGAACAATTATAAGAATATACTGTAATAAATGCTATGTGAATGTGGTCTCTCTCTCTCTAAGTAGCTTATTGTACTCTACTCACCCTTCTTGTGATGATGTGAGATGATACAGTGCCTACATGAAGATGAAGTGAGTTGAATACCCTGGACAAAAGAATAACTCACATCCTGGACCAGACAGAGCAGGACAGTGCAAGATTTCATCACACTACTCAGAATGGAGCACAACTTAAAACTTATGAATTCTTTATTTCTGGAATTTTTCATTTAATAATTTTCAGACCATGGTTGACTGCAGGTAACAAAACCACAGAAAGCAAAACCATGGATAAGGGGGATCTACTTAACAGGTAAGCTTCGCACATGACTATTTTTCAACAGCAGAGTAGAATATTCCACTCACCTGGTCTCCCTGTGACACCGTTTTTGTACTTGCAAGATGGCTAATGAGGGGAGGCTCTGTGGCCTCAGAACAGCATTGCTCTTGGTTCTATTGGATTCTTTAACTATCCAGCCTGAGACCTTGACCTTGTTAGCAGATAAGCCCACTGATTCAGTTTTCATTCTTTAACATTTCTTCTACTGATTGATAGGAATCTAGTGCTAGAATTGTTTTAAATATGGAAAGCAGCCTAAATGCCTAACAATACTAAAAGAGTTTATTAAATTATGATATATTAGCTCCATAGAGTGCTCTGAAGCTTTTGAAATTATTGTAAGGGCTATTTAGCAACAAATAAAAAGTTCATGGTAATAATAGAACTACCATATGATCCAGCAATTGCACTCGGAGTATCTATTCAAAGGAAAGGAAAATACTAAATCAAAAAGATATATGCACCCCATGTTTATCGCAGCATTATTGACAATAGCCAAGATACGGAAATAACCTAAGTGCCCATCGATAGATAAAGATAATATGATACACAAACACACACACACATATATACACATAGGAATATTACTCCACCATGAAAAAGAATTAAATCTTGCCATTTACAAAAACATGGACCTTGAGGGTATTAAGCTAAGTAAAATAAATCAGATAAAGACAAATATTGTATGATCTCATTTGAATGTAGAATCTTAAAGAAAAAGAAACCACACTCATTAGATACAGAGAACAGACTGCTGCTTGCAGGGGCAGGGGGTGGTGGGTGGGCAAAATGGGTGGCAGGGGTCAAAAGGTAAAACTTTCAGTCACAAAATAATTAAGTCATGGGGATGTAGCAGATAGCATGGTGACTACAGTAAATAATACTGTATTCATATTTGAAAGTTGCTAAGAGAGTAGATCTTAAAAATACTCATCAAAGGAAAAAACCTGTAACTATATATGGTGACAGATGTTAACTAGACTTATTGCGGTGATCATTTTGCAGTATATACAAATATTGGGACTGTGTAATATTTGTCTCTTTATAACTGGCTTCTTACAGTTTGCATAATGTTCTCGAGGTGTAACCATGTGCTGGCATATCAGAATACCCTTTGGCTATCACCCTCACCCAGTTCTCCCATCCCTAGGCAACCAGAGTCTACTTTCTGTCTTTACAGATTTACCTATTGTCAAAAGTTCATGTAAATGGACTCACATAATACGTAGCTTTTTGCAGCCGGCTTCTTTCCCTTCTTTCCCAAGGGTCATCCATGTTTGAAGCATGTCATTCCACCCTTTGTCCTGATTGCAATCGCCCAGACACCTGCGGCATGAGCTCTTTTGTCCCGTGACGCACACAGATGAACATGGGCTGTCGTGTACGGGGGTAGGACAGGAGAGTGGTAATGGTAAAGGTTTCATACTTACTTTCATTTTGCAAAGTTGCCTCAGCCTTCTCAACAGTCAACAACAAATTTTCAGAAATGTCCTTCCTTTTGCACACTATTGGAAAACCATTCCAGATGTACATCATTTCCTAATGAGGAAGAATGAAAAACCATTCACAATTACGTGAGCTTATTCGAGGTCCTTTACGCCAAGGCAACAAAACTAGGCATGTGTGTTCTGCCTAGCTGCTAGGAATCTCAAGACAACATTTAGATTAGCTTTCCGCATCTGGACTTTTGTAATACAGTTTCCCCTTTTCTCATTTTATTATATGCCTTTTGCCTCTTATGCTGTGAAGTAATTCAAAACATATAGTATATTATGTTTGTACTGGAAAATTAATTTACTCATTCATTTAACAAATATTTATTAAGCACCTACTGGCACTTAATCCTTTTGGAAGACAATTACAAATACAGAAATAAATGTAATACTTTAAACTGTTACCAAAAACAAATCTAATATAAATTTCTGTTGTTACTTTTAAGTAAAGGAAGATATTTTAAAATAGCAGTCAATTGTTTATATAAATTGTTTCCAAGGACATCACTGGAAATGAACACAGGAAATATTTTACTGGGCTCAGATTCTTTTATACACTAAAACATGTGACAGTCCAGTAACGCAATCCAATATGCAGAAAATGCATTCATTTAAAGGCCATATGGTTGAATGGCAGCCCCTGAAAATGTAAACTAATGCTTTCTCATTGCAAATTACATTTACTGGGCTACCAGATGAGAATTTTCTTTTCTTTTTTCTTTTTTTTGAACCAAAAGCAAATGTGCTTTTGCTTGAAAATATTCTTTTAATTTTCCTGGTAATGCGTTCATATTTTTAATGGTATGAAATAAGGGTGAATAGTATCTTCTTGGAAACAAATAAATTTTAGAATATGATAAAGATATTGTTTGAATAGCCTTATACAGGGAAGCAGTAAAAATGAGGAAAATGCATTCAAGTAGAGTGGCTACAAAGTCATCTTCACCTTACGACAACGAAAATTAACGTTACCACGTGCTACCTTTTATTACATCTAAGTTTCTTGTTGCTAACAGCATTAACAACTCAATTCAAGAACTAATGAAATATTTATTTTAATTGCTCTCTTCTAAAATTTTACATTTATTGATAAAATATTTCATCAGAAGACAAGCTCATATCTGAGATTTTATGCAAGGCAGGATTTTGTTAAAATTCCTAGTTACCATAAATTCAAGCCAGTTCTATACCCGAAGATCTAGAGAAATAAGTACATTGACTTAACCTTCCTTAAGACCCTTAATAATCAAAGCAGGATATTGCTAGCATCCAAGTCCTGGAGCAGAGAAAGGCATATGGTATGCTAGAAGACTTTCAGGAAAGTTCTGTGACACAGAAAAAACAATTTGGGAGCACAAATCACTGACAGAAGTGACTCAGGAATGGAGCTAAAAGCTGTAATTGGTAAACCAGCTGCAGGCTCCTGTGTTGGCTAGAAAAGACATACTCATTCATTTTTGAGATTTACATGGTGTTCTTGTTTTCATCTATGCCCAGACATGATTACAGAGTGGTCATATTTTGTCCATCACAGGCACAGAATAACCTGTTCTGCAGTGGTGTTCCCTGAGATTGTTCGCCTGAAGTAGGGGACACCTGGACCTCAGTACTAGATGCAGGCCAGCTCCCATCAGCTATAGTAAGGGCTGCAGTTTTCTATCTCACAACATATGCAAAGAGTTCCTATAATTCAATGATCAAACAGTAAACAATCTAATGAAAAATTAGAACAACCTATGAACAATTCACACACACAAAGATGCTCAATGGCACCAATGCAAATTAAAACAGTAAAACACTGTTGGTCAAAATAGAAACTGGTACAGCCCTCTGGAGGGCAACTTAGCAGTGTCAAAATATTAAAAGCATATTCCCTACAACCAGGAATTACATTTCTAGAAGCTTTCCCAGAGAATTTTATGCCTGTGTATAAACAGGAATATAAAAAACTATGTATGCATTATAGCATGTTTGAAATAGTAAAAGCTAGAAACTAACTTGCAAAGGGGAATAACTGAATAAACTCTGAAATTAAAAAAAAAAAAAAAAAATCCAGAAACCCCAGAGGAGGACTGAAGATCTCAGCTGGCACCAAATGGCTTACCTGGGCTGGCAACCTATGCAAATTCAAAGCCCCAAAGAGCCACAGTGGTTTCATATATTCAATACTTTTTAAAAGAGTCTTCATTAAGAAATTTTAAGTTGAAATTATGCTTTTTATGAAGTGTAGCCCACATGGTCTAACAATTAATGTGAGCTCCAGCACTGCACTCTCAAATACAGCCACGAGCTGGCAGCCACCAGCCTCTTCAGGCTTTTGCGCACTGGAAATGTGGCAAGTCCCAACTCGATGTACTCTTAAGTAAAACACACACCCGATTTCAAAGAATCAGTACAATATAGAAGAATGTGAAGCATCTCATTAAGTTTAGATTGATAACATGTTCCAACAATAACATTCTGCATATACTGGGGTTATACCAAATATATTCTTAAAATTATTTTCAGGTTTCCTTTTCCTTTTTAATTTCTTACCTTTTCATTTTGAATGTGGCTACTAGAAAGGTAAAATTACCTATGAGCCTTACATTCTAATTCAACTCAACTTCATTCAATTCAGTCAATTCACCTCTCTCTGCCTAAATTTCCTCATCTGTAAAATGTGGCCATAAAGACAAACTATCCTCATAGAGTTACTGTAAGAATTAAATGGTTTATTTTTTAAAACAGCCCTTATCATAAGATCCAGAACATACCAGCTAGCCAAAAAGCATTAGGTATAATTTTTATTATTTAATTAGTAATTATTTATGAACATTCACCTTACAGAAATACTAACAATGCTTTTTCAATTGAGCTAAACTTCACAACAAAAGTTAGATGTGCTCCCTGCCGCTATGAGTCGACAATTTATTTCTAGAACACAAATAGTAAATGAAATAAAGGCAGATACCAGGGCAGGCAGGATGAGCTTCACAGGTTCAGGCAACGAGGGGGAGTAACGTCGAGACTTTCTCACAGCAAACTTCTCAGTAGGAATAGATTTCCCAGCAATTCTCTGCTTCAAGCCATCCACCTGTCTGTGAAGAGCCCCAGCCCCAGCGAAAGGTCGTCAGAACACACATGTATTTGCACCTGTGGTGTGCACACTTCATTCCCCAGAGGAGCAGCATCAGCACCACCCAGAAACCTGTTTAAATGACACTTTTCAGGCTCCACTCTCAAACCTAATGTATCAGTAATTCTAGGGCTGGACCCACAACCTGGATTTTACAGAGTCTACGAGATGATTCTGATACACGTTCAAGTTTGAGAACTACTGATTGATGCACATTTCCTTTTAGTTAACTTAGCCAATGTCTTAATCTATCAAACACAGAACATCTAGATATAAAACTGGCCAATTTCCATACATAAGCAGGAAGGAGTCCACAGTATTTACTTACACTGTGGGTACTCAGAGAGAGGTGAGAGAGTGTACTGTACATTTCCTATTCCTATTGCCAAGTATGACACAGATCTACAATTCATGTGGCCCAAAAGATAGCTGTCAATTAATATATAATTTCAGGAAATGTTTCCCAAGCATACGTGACAGATACCATGTTTACAAACTTCCTCTCAAAATTCTAAGAAATTCTAATTATGAAATTCACAAGCACATAAAAATGAGAGTAGGGTGGGGAGACTACATGTTTCTAGAACACTTTCTTATCCATAAATCTGTAAATGCATCAAACATGTTGCAGAGAAAGAAGTCAACAAAAGTCCCAATAACAAAACAAAAAATAATGTGTTCTCAAGATTCCCAATCATATCAGCATATCTGCAAAATCCTGCTGAAAGGATGACAATTTTGGCTCTTAGCTAACTGTATGTTGTAAGAGTTCCTATCTCAAAAGAGTAGATAAATTAAAGAAATATAAATGTAAAGCATGCAAGAGCACTAGGGGGTAAAAAAAGATGTATTTGCATTCGCCTCTATACATCCGGGATCTTGGTTATGGAAACAGTGTCTTGCTTACCTGAATAAAGTTACCACGTTCTCTTTCGTTGCTACTACATCCTCCTCTGGAAGCATACTCAAAATTGCAGCTTTTAAGAACACGTATGTTGCCTGAAGGAAGAGAAAAAAAGAATCTAGTTATAGACATACCTGGGTCTGTGACATTTCTACTTCACAATCAGGAATGACCTACAAACCTTCCAGATGTGGTATTTAATAAGCATCAAAGAAATAACAGGCAATGAAGTATTATACTGCCTGTTCCAAATGAGATGAACACTTTTCACCTAATTTTGACCATTTTCCTATTATACAACTAGAGCATTCATGGGGAGAAAATAGACAGAATGAACAAGAGATCATTATTCCATTACTCCCAAATGTTCACAAAGAGATCAGAATTAATGTTCATTATTATTTTTTAAAAAACTATCATAAGGGCATTGGAAGGTCTACAAAAAAATTAATCAAAATGAGTGATAGTTAATAACTTTTTTAAAAAGTGCAGTTCCTCTCCAGAGGTAAAGCCTCTATTGAAAAGGACTCTGGATGGTTTTTAAAGTATGTAGTAGTACTGAGGACAGTGGTTATGAACAATAAGTACTAAATGCACATTTCCCCTTTGACGGATCTCTAAGTTGAGCAAACCATGTCCACATCATGCTATTAAATAAACAGTCCTTAATGCAAATCATCCTGTACACTTATCAGCAAACAGATGACGTTAATGAAAGCACTGCACTTTACCTTGGACCATTTACTCTCTTTGCAAAGCAGATCTGAATAGTAATATGCCTTCATCCAGTTTTGCTGGAATACATAAATCCACATCAGCTCCCAGTAACAGAGATGATGAAACTGTTTCCATTCTTCTTGAACTGAAATGCATTTTCGAAATATCTCTTGTGCCTATAAGTCAATTGCATAAAGCTGATCATCCAGATATTACACAAGGAGATAATAACCTAATGGAAAAATACATAAAATACTTTGTACAAAAAGAACAAAATCATCACTCATTAAACCACTCAACATGAGTTGCTTTCCTCCCATGCATGATACAGTTTAGTTCTGCCTCTCTGCTTAATTTTGTGAGGGGGCCACGAAACTTTATAATGTGGGAACAGGGAAGTTCCATCCGAAGAGAGATAGAAAACGTAGAACTACTTTAAGGAAACACTGACAATAAAAGTCAGAACTTCCAAAGGAAAAAATATACCTTAAACAAAACTAAAGGCAATGGGCAGACTGGGAAAAGCTACCACTACATACAGACTGCCAAAGAATTAACCCTTATCATACAACAATTTTATAAAATCCTTAAGAAAAAGACAATCACCTCAATGGGAAAATTATCAAAAATGTGAATAAATAAATCAGAGAAAAAGATACACAAGTAACAAATAATATAACAAGAGCTGTCTGGAAAGTATCCAGCCATGTAATAGGAAAAATAGAGGCATTTACAGCTGGATTTTTTCCGGACAGCTATCGTACATATGAAGAAATTTGTAAACTGAAAAATATAAATTTAAAAATTAGGTTAGCAGCTTTTGGCAATGACATTCGCAAAAACAAAACAGATTAGAGAATGCCCAAAGTTGGCAAAGAACACTGGAAATAAGTATTCTCGTAAGGGCAATTTGGCTAAATGTATCAAAATGCAAACATCTTTGACCTAGAAATCCTAATGAACATAAATTGCTCTTTGTACAAAAATATATACATAATGCTGTTTACAGTAGCACTGTTTACAGTATCAAATGTCTATCAAATGCTTGCAATGAAACAAAATCAAAAAGAATGAGAGATTTAAATACACTGACCTGGAAAGAAATCCAAGATGTATTGTAAGTAGAAAAAAACAAATCAAAGAAAAATACATGTTTGACCCCAATAGTACAGAAGAAAATAGAGTATATTTACTTGAAAGTCTCTTCATCTTCCTTAAGGGGATTAGTGAATAATTTCCTTTGATGGAGAGCACACATGTAGTACAGTGGAGTTGTATCTTAAGCAGGGGCTAGATTCCAAAGTCAATATGTAATACAGATATTGGTAATAGGCTTTCTGAAAAATTCCTTAAATTGATCGCCTGTCTTTTGTATATTCTACCTTGAACTGCCTCTTCACTTTACATATACTATAATCAATAATCTATTACATGTAATAAAATACACGCACATTACATTTTGGCTTTTTAATTATATAGCTTTTGCTTTCTGTCTAGTGCATACAGTCAAATTTACTTATGTTGAATGACTGACTGTGTGATACAACTCCACCATACAGACAACTACCCAAATAACTCCCCCCAAATAAATTACCTTTTCCACATTCCCTTTCAGCAGCTCTATTCGGGCATGATAAAACAACATGAGTGAGCCCTGTGGAGAAAGGAAGAAAACAGACTGTTCAAACCTCAAGCCTGGTTGATCGATTATGGTTGAAACACACACTTGAAATTCCAGGCGTACATTTGGAAACTGCTGGAGGAAGGGTGCAAGGAGGCTCTCTGCTTCCACAAGATTCACCTCTCCTGTACCTAGAAATTTAACAGGAAAAGCCTCAGTCTTCATGAAACATGGTAGATACTTATCAGTAATTCTCTAAATTTCATTAAACTATAGCAACGCCCTCTCCACGAAAAAGATGAAAACGGTTACTTTGTCATTTTTACATTTGAAAAATAAAATAAGACAAATCTCATCTATGACTTTAGTTTAAGAAAGCTCTAGGACACATTAATGCTTAAGAATGGAGATGGTTACCTTAGATCCTTAATTGAAATTTCTGGTTTTAATAGCAATATTAACTTATTTTAGTCCAAATTTTAATTTAAAAAGAAATCTAATATGAAAGTGATAAAAGAGATCACCTTAAACAAGTTTTATAGAACCCTTTAGCTGAGAACAGATTTAAAAATGCAATGAAAGAAACCATCCAACCCCTCTGCCAAATGTCACTACGACAAATGTCACTGTTCTCCATCTTCACTCAAAAATAAAAATATAAACAAACACATATAGACTTCAAGCTCTCACTGATTTTTCTAAATTCTTACTTAGATGAAAGATAAGCAGCTGTCAAAGACATAAAATGCTTTCCAGTCCTTACCAAGCATTAGGGAGCCGTAAGTATGAAAAGCCAGCACCCAGTCCTTACCAAGTATTAGGGAGATGTAAGTATGGAAAGCCAGCATAGTTAAGCAGCATAGTGGAGACCTCATGCTTCTTCCAGATGCACCTTCCCGTAACTGAAGGAGGCCCAATTCCTGTGGCAAATACATGCACTTCAGAATAAGGACAGCATGATTTTAAAATCATATTTAATGTTATAATTAAAATGACAAAGTTTAAAGACAAAGAGAGGATCCTAAAAGCAGCAACAGAAAGGCAACCAGTACATTTTAAGGGAGTTTCCATAAGAATGTCAGCTGACTTCTCAACAGAAACTTTGCAGGCCGGAAGGGATTGGTACAAAATATTCAACATGTAGAAAAGCATGGACCTACAACCAAGGGTACTCTACACAGCAAAGCTATTATTTAATATCAAAGGACAGATAAAGAGCTTCCCAGACAAGAAAAAGCTAAAGGAGTTCATCACCATGAAACCAGTAGTACAAGGAATGTTAGAGGGACTCCTTAAGATGGAAAAAAAAAAGATCAAAATTATGAATAATAAAATGACAACAACCACTGCATTAAATGTAAATAGATTAAAGGCTCCAAGCAAGAGACACAGGAGGGCTGAATGGATAAGAAAACAAAACCCTTAACATGTGCTGCCTTCAAGAGACTCACTTCAGATCAAAAGACACAGACAGAAAGTAAAGGGATGGAAAAAGGGATTTCATAAAGATGAAAACGGAAAAGATTTTTAAAAAACTAGGGTAGCAATACTTATACCAGACAAAACAGACTTTAAAACAAACGCTATAACAAGAGAGAAAGAAAGACCCAGTAATCCCACTTCTGGGTATTTATCTGAAGAAACCCAAAAGGTCATTTCAAGGAGACGTGTGCATCCTTATGTTCACAGCAGCGTGTGTACCACAGCCAAGGCGTGGAGGCAGCCTGGGTGCCCGCTGATGGAAGAAGGGATGAGGAGGGGGCGGTGCCTGCACACAATGGACTACGGCTGGGCCACGGAAGGGAGGGGGCTCTGGCCATCTGCGGTGGC